>BQKN01048611.1:0-15658 GCA_022839385.1 Asparagus kiusianus | reverse complement strand
CTGGCAAAGGGGTTTTGGTTCTTGTGCGGCTGCGGAACAAAAACAAGTAGCAGAGGTGATTTTTGGCTGTGAAGAAAAAGAAAAACACAGAGGCATTCCGTGCCGACTTTGAGAGTTTTGAGCATCCTTTTATAGAGAGAGATTGTGTGAAAGGTTTAAAAGATTATGTGAGGGTTTAGATTGAGTGATTGTAAACCCTAGTTGTGTTCTCTCCCTCTAATAGTAGATCTCTTCCCTCCTTGCCTCGTGGACGTAGGCAATTTGCCGAACCACGTAAAATTTGGTTGTATCGCTTTTGTGTGATTTGTAATAGCATTTTAGGATCCCTCGACAGGTCAGTCCTAGAACTGATGAGAGGAAGAGCCGATATCTCACTTTGTTGAGATATTCGCTTCAGATTCTTGTTTCCTTGGTGAGACGGGAATTCTTATTGCGATCTGACTCTCTTGTTGTGCTGTCGAAATTTTCGTTGCGTGCAACAAGTAGTATCAGAGCCCAGATTTCAGATCTAGGGTTTTGGAGTTTGGTGAAGGAAGATTTTTGTGTGAAGCTTGGTTCTTGGAATTCTAGGCTTCAGTGGAGATAGCATTAGGAGTTACCGTTGGAGATTTCGCTTTCCTCGTGTGGATAGGAGATCAATTTGGAATCCGATCTAAGGTTCAGTTGGGTGGTTCCTAATTTTTATCAAATTTGTTCTTTTTCTATAATTTGGAGTTAGTTTGTAATGGGAGAAGAAGGTGAAAGCAGCAAGTCGATAGCGAGTACAATACAAGTTGATTTTCAGAACACTAAAATTCGTGTGGTGAAGTATGACGGTAAAATCAACTTTGGTTTGTGGATGAGCGACGTACAGGATGCGCTCAATGCTCAGAATTTGGAAGAGACCATCATGATCCACGAGAGGCCACCTAAATATGAAGAGGCGGTATGGGAGAAGATGAATAGGGACGCTTGTGGGGTGATCAGCTCCTGTTTGGAACAGGAGCTAAAATATGATGCGATTGGGGTGACGTCTACAATGAAGATGTGGGAAATTCTCAACAACAAGTATCTCACGAAGAGTGTTGAGAATATGTTGCACTTGCTGCGAAGACTCTTCAGATTTCAGATGTCCAAAGGCACCTCACTAGCGGCTCATGTGAACAACTATACGAAGTTGTTGTCGGACTTGACGAATGTTGATGAGAAGATATCGGATGAGTACAAGACTATTATTTTGTTGGGCTCCTTACCGGATGAGGAGTATGATACATTCGTGCTCACTTTGTTGAACGGGAGATCTTCTATCAACTATAGTGAAGTGACTAACGTATTGACCAATTACGATTTGAGGATGAAGGACAAGGAGACTTCCCGTGCTAGCACTTCAGGCGAGGCCTTGTCGACGAGAGATAGAAACCCATATCCGAAAGATGATAATAGAGGGAGATCAAAGTCAAGAAGCCGCCACCAATTAGCAAAGAACCAATGTGCATTCTGCAAGGAGCAGGGACATTAGAAGAGAGACTGCCCGAAGCTCAAGGAGAAGGAGAATGGCAAGAAAAGGGCCCGAAGGCCAATGAGGCGAACGTTGCGAAAGGCGATGATTCCGATGATTCGTGCTTTTCTCTACTGATTACTCCGGAGGTAAATCATGTGGATGCATCAGATTGGATGCTTGATTCCGGCTCTACTTATCATGTGATCCCTAGACGAGACTGGTTTGTATCTTTTGAGAAAGTCGACGGGGGTGTTGTTATCATGGAAAATGATCAATCCTGTGGCATTTGTGGGATAGGTACTGTACGGATTCGGATGCACGATGGAGTAGTCCGTGAATTGAAAGAGGTGAGATTCGTTCCTCAGTTGAAGAAGAATCTTATCTTAGTTGGAGCTTTGGAGGCGAAGGGATTCAAGGTGACCTTTGATGACGCTGTAGCGAAGGTTACTAAGGGATTATTGATGGTGATGAAGGAAGTCCGCAATTGGAATTTGTATTATCTGAAGGGAAGCACCGAGATTGGCCAGGTTGTTTTGGCTATTTCAGAAGCGGACATGAGCAGACTTTGGCACTATAGGTTGGGGCACATAGGTGAAAAGTCACTGCAAGCATTATACAAGCAGGGGTTATTGAAAGGAGTCAAGCGTGGGAAGATTGAGTTCTGTGAGCACTGTGTTCTTGGCAAGAAGACGAAGGTAAAGTTCGGGACTGCCATTCATCAGATGAGGGGCATCCTAGACTACGTGCACACAGATGTTTGGGATCCCACCAAGACTGCATCACTTGGTGGTAGACATTGGTTCGTTATTTTTGTAGATGACTATTCTAGGCATTGTTGGGTGTACACCATGACGAAAAAGAGTGAAGTCCTAGATTTGTTTATGGAGTGGAAGAAGAGATTGGAACTGCAGACTGGGAGAAAGATCAAGACATTGCGATCCGACAACGGTGGTGAGTATACTTCTGACCCCTTTCAACAGCTATGTCGATACGAGGGAATAGAGAGGCACTTCACGGTTAGTCATACACCGCAGCAAAATGGGGTGGCAGAGAGGTTAAATCAGTCTTTACTGGAGAAGATCCGATGCTTATTGTCGCAGAGTGGTTTGGAGAAGATCTTTTGGGCTGAGACACTAACATATACGAGCCACCTCACTAATAGGCTGCCTTCATATGCGATTGAGGGCAAAACCCCTATGGAGAAGTGGTCGGGAGAGCCAGCACACGATTATGACCAGCTCAAGGTATTCGGGTGCCCTGCATTTTATCATGTGAGAACAGATAAATTGGAACCTCGAGCTAGGAAGGCCATATTTGTAGGATTCAAGAGTGGTGTCAAGGGATACAAGCTTTGAGATCCAGTTGATAAGAAGATTGTGCTGAGTAGGGACGTCACATTCGATGAGGCTTCTATCTTGAAGCTTTCCAGCTCTCATCAAGTGGAGATCGACCAGACGGAAGAGATATCGCAGGTGGTGGAGATCGATGCAGTTTTACATTGTCCAAATGGTACAGTATCCATTAGAGTGCCGACTGAACTGACGCCAGGCGAACACGACGGTGACATGGAGGATACAGATACTAATATGCAGGATCAAGGACCGACGGCTCAGGTTCAGGATTCGATTACGGTTCAGAGACAGAGAAGAAACATACAGATGCCAGCACGGTATGCCGACACAGTTGCGTATGTACTTCCAGTGGAGAGTATCGATGGGATGGTGCCTACTACATTCAGAGAGGTCGAACAGAGTTCAGAGGCTGATTCGTGGTAGGTGACTATGTAGGAGGAGATGGAATCTTTTCATAAGAACGATACATGGGAGCTTGTTGAGCTTCCAAAGGGACGGAAAGCAATTGGTTGCAAGTGGGTATACACGAAGAAGGAGGGCATTGAGGGCACTCCATTGAGGTTCAAAACTAGGTTGGTTGCGAAGGGCTATGCACAGGAGTAAGGTATTGACTATAATGAGGTTTTTTCTCTAGTGGTGAAGCATTCTTCGATTCGGATTTTGCTAGCTTTGGTGGCACAGTATGATTTGGAGTTAGATCAGTTGGATGTGAAGACAACATTTCTTCATGGTGATCTTGATGAAGAAATATATATAACTCAGCCATTGGGATTCCGAGCTGTAGGGAAAGATAAGTTGGTTTGCAGGTTAAAGAAATCGCTATATGGTTTGAAGCAGTCTCCTTGACAATGGCATAATCGATTTGATGGTTTTATGCTTGGTCATTCGTACACTCGGAGCCAGTTTGATCCTTGCGTATATTTTCGCAAGTTGAAAGGAGGTGCGTACATCTATTTGTTACTTTATGTCGATGACATGTTGGTTGCCTCTACTTCCAGGTCGGCTATAGATGAGTTGAAAGTACAGCTTTCAAATGAGTTTGAGATGAAGGACTTGGGTGAAGCCAAACGTATTTTGGGAATGGAGATCGGCAGAGACAAGAAGAATGGCAGAATTTGTTTGACACAGGTGGCTTATTTGAAGAAGGTTCTACAGCGATTCCATATTAGCATGGATACGAAGCCAGTTGGTGTACCTTTGGGAGCCCATTTGAAGCTTTCAGCTGGTCTTTCACCAAAGTCAGTTGAAGATCGAGAGTTGATGTCGAATATTCCATATGCAATTGCGGTTGGGAGTTTGATGTACTCGATGGTATGTACGAGACCAGATTTGTCACAGGCGGTGAGCATGGTTTCGAGATACATGCACGATCTAGGAGTGGGTCATTGGGACGCCGTGAGATGGATTTTGAGGTACATTCGAGGTACACTCAATGTTGGTTTGGTTTATGAGCGGGACACTACAGGTGGCCAGCTATGCATCGGTTATATTGATTCAGATTATGCCGGGGATTTGGATAAGCGTCGGTCTACGACGAGGTATGTGTTCACTTTGACCCGTACGCCGGTGTGTTGGAGAAGCACCTTACAGTCAACAGTGGCTTTGTCTACGACGGAGGCAGAGTATATGACAGTTACAGAGGCTGTGAAGGAGGTTATTTGGCTTTGAGGACTTTTGGAGGAACTTGGTATATCGCAGTCACTATTCATTATGATAGCATGAGTGCTATCTATTTGGCGAAGAATCAGATTTTTCATACGAGGACGAAGCACATTGACGTTCGTTATCACTTTGTTCGAGATGTTCTTGAAGATGGCGATGTAGAAATTGTGAAAGTCCACACGAAGGATAATCTGGTGGATATGCTCACTAAGGTGGTTCCGAGCAACAAGTTTGATCATTGTCGAAACTTGTTGCACATTCGTGATTGTTAAGGCCGTTGGTGGCCATTTGGGTGAACTACGTTCGTCTTGATTCCTTGGGCAAGAGGATACGTAGGCAGTCATGTTTGTTGCAGCCGGTTTGGATTAGTTGATTTTGATAGGGGTGAGATTGTTTGGATTCTCGTTCGGGTCCTCGACTTGTTGTGGATTGAGTTCGTACTGGGCACAACAAGTGGGACATTTGATTGCTTTGGTGTCGGTTCAGTTTTGTGAAAACTTTACTGAGATGGAGAATTGTGAACGTGAGGGGGCCTCCACGTGACTTCCGCTGCAAGACACAGTTTCATCTCCGCGTGAAGAGACACAAACACGAGAAGCCCACAAAGGCCCATGAACCGTTTTCAACATCATATTTATATCAACTTGATTTTTCTTTTTAGGTTGTGTGCATTGCAGGGGCGTGCAAAAGAAAAAAAATCGGCTGCTATTTTTCTTTTGGTAGCGGACGCGCAGTAGATTTGTGCAAAGGGAATTTGGTTTAATTTCTGCGGCTGCAGTGTTCAAGGCAGTGCAGAAAGAAAAAGAGCAGTCCCTTCTTTGGTTTGTGCATCCCTTTTGAGACAGATATTTGTGTGAGGGATTTGAGAGATTGTGTGAGGGTTTAGATTGAGTGATTGTAAACCCTATTTGTATTCTCTCCCTCTAGTAGAAGATCTCCCCCTCCTTGCCCCGTGGACGTAGGCAATTTGCCAAACCACGTAAAATTGATTGTATCCCTTTTGTGTGATTTGTAATAGCCTTTTAGGATCCCTCGAAGGTCAGTCCTAGAACTGATGAGAGGAAGAGCCGATATCTCACTTTGTTGAGATATTCGCTTCAGATTCTTGTTTCCTTGGTGAGACGAGAATTCTTATTGCGATCTGACTCTCTTGTTGTGCTGCCGAAGTACTACCAAAATTTCCGCTGCGCGCAACACGAAGAAGTTCCAAATGCATTTAAACTTTTTTATAAATCAACAAAGTGCATGATATATATATATATATATATTGCAAGGGTGTGTTAGGGTTTGGAGAAATCCTAGAGGTGAAGGAGATGGTAAAAAAGGCGGAGGAGGATGGGGAGGGGAGGGAAGGGAGTAAACGAAGAAGGACGAGGGATGGGAGGGAAGGGGGGAGGAGATGGAAAGATCAAGGGTAAAATGGGTATTTTTTATTTTTTAGCTGAATAGTGTTTAAGGTGTACTATTGCAAATATGTAAGCAAATATAGGCGATTTTGATCAAAATTAAAAACATAAAGGGGGTAAGTATCAATTTATATACAAATTAAGGTGTTTTCATGTAAAAACCCAAAAATTTAATTCTAGTGAGATCACTATACACAATATCACACTTCTCTTTTCCAAAACATATAACAAAATTGCAAAATACATTTTATTGAAAAACCTAAGTAATTAAATTGCAAACATATATTAAGCTACTAAAAAAATCATGAAAACCCCCTCAATTTTGAATTTCGCTGTGTAAAGGAAAAGATATAAATGAACAAATTTAAATTTCAATAATAAATTTTAACAATGAAGATGATTAGTTAAACAAGAGACCTTTTGAAACCTAACACATCACTATCACGTTGCAATCATTGGAGTCAAATGCTATATTAGAGCCTTTTTGTTTGCACGGAAGTAATTATGAAGTAGTCGAAGTAAAAAAAATAGTGGTTGCGTCTACTACTTATAGTAAAAAAATATGTTTATTTCTTTGAAAAATCTAATTTCTAATACCTCCTTAAAGGTCGATGTGGCGCCTACGTGTCATATTTACTTTCAAAACATTTTTCCAACCCTCAAGACTTGGAATTAGCTTGAAAGTAGGTGAAATGCATATTAATCAGCAAATACATAATTTTTCTTATATATATATTTTTATTAGTTACTTCCTAACAATTTTTCTTATAAATATTTTTCGGATGTTGCTACAAGGACCCAAATAGGGGACCCAATGCATGAGACAGGTGAGGTGTCATCATCCGGTTGCATGATGCACTGTTCATAAATAATATGTATCATATAACCGGATGGTGACACCCACATGTCACATACCTTGGGTCCCCTACACTACTAGAAAACAGCAATTTACCGACGGATAAATAGCGACGGAATTTTCCGTCGCTATAACCCTTATTATAGCGACGGAAAATTCCGTCGCTATTTATCCGTCGGTAAATTTATTTTACCGACGGATATTTAAGTTTTAGCGACGGAAATTAACCGCCGCTAAAACTTATAGCCACGTATTATTAGCGACGGAATTTCCGTCGCTAATAACATTTTTAGCGACGGAAATTTCCGTCGCTAAAGAAGTTCGGTGGGAAAATTTTTTGGGCGCGGGCGCCCAAAAATTTTGGGCTGCCCGCGCCCGTAAAAGACCCAATTTCACCCACCCCCCATCTCCCGAATTCCCCCCTCTCCTCCTTTCCCCCCTCCCCCTCTCTCCACCGCCGCTGGAAATCCGCCGCCGCCGCCGCCGGAAATCCGCCGCCGCCGTTCTTCCGCCGCCGCAGCAGTCCCTCTCAACAGGTATCCCTCTCTCCTTGTCAATCTCCCTCCCTCAATCTCTCTCTCTCTCTAGGTCAATCTCTCTTCCCCCCTCAATCTCTCCTCCTCTCTCCCTCTCTCTGTTCTCCCTCTCTCTGTCGACTGCCGCCGCCAGCGGGCCGACCAACTGCCGCCGGCCGCCGGCGTCGGCCGACGAGAGAGGGAGAACAGAGAGAGGGAGAGAGGAGGAGAGATTGAGGGGGGTATAATTTTGTTAATTTGCTTTGGCTTTGAACATTACACTTGCAATTGATACAATTTGGTTCATAATGCTTGCAATCAGTATACTTTGATTCCTACTGCTTGTAATTGGTACAATTGGGTTTGTAGATTTATACCTGGAATTGACGAATTTTTGTAAAATAAGAATTAATTTCATGAATAATTTCTAGCTACTGATGTGAAGAATATTTCATTAGCTTTATTAGTGATGTTGATATCTAAATAGAAGATATACATCATCAATAAATATTAGATACTGAATATAGTTTTCTTTTTGTTATGATTTGATTATAATTTTACCTTATAAGACTCCAAAGCTAGAGATTTTTCGTAGAAACTAGGATGAACTTGATTTTAGATTCTGAACTAAGTTCGCCTTGTAAAGTTGCTTGACCAATGCAATGGATAGTTAGTTTAGTAATTAGCACTAATTAGTTTGTTTGAGTTTGTGGCCATTGTAATAGATTTAGGGTCCCTCGACGCGCAGTCCTAGAGCTGACGAGAGGAAGAGCAAATATCCCACTTTGATGGGATATTAGGCTTCAGATTCTTGTTCCCTTTGAGAAACAAGAATTCTTATCGATCTTTCTCTCTTATTGTGCACCAGAAACTCTGCCGAAATTTCCGCTGCGCACAACAGACTGGTGGCTGAAATTTGGCCGAATTCCATTCTTGTCTTTGCTTTAATCTCGAAGTTGTGATGAACCCTCATGTTGAGCTTCGAATCTGACCCCGATTTCTAACTCCTCTTTCTTTCTTGAACCTGACAGGAAATAACCCCTCTTTGGTATTTGACGAGCTTCGAGCTCCCTCCTTGATCGCTTCATCGACTCCAGGTGAAAATCGCCCTTGAACCCTTCATTAACTTGTCTTTGTAACCTCGCATGTAGACATGGCTGAGACCTTTCTTAGTTTCCTATCTGAATATTTGTATACGGGATGAATCGAAGCCAAAAGCTTGTTAACTTGGATTTGGTTACGGCAGAATTTTGTATAACTCTTGGTTGATGCTTGACGACTTGGATCCGAACTTGTATATTGACTGAATTTGTATGTAGTCGAGTGATTTAGTTATGAACTTGGCTTGGTTGGTACTTGTATATGATTCAGATTCGAACTTGCATATAACCGATAACTTAAAATGATATATGTAGGGATATGCTCACTTCCATTAATTTTTAAATTCCAGATGCGGACAATTCCTGACAAATCGTTCATGGGCATACCACGTGATCGAAGGCATCTAGACACTCGATACAAGGATGGGATAGAAGCTTTCTTAGCCTACTCTGACACCAACCCTCTACGGTCACTCAGCGGGTTGATTTTTTGTCCTTGCAAGAATTGTAGGAATGATAAAATGATCACTAGGAGTGACGTAAGTTTCCATCTGTCAATCAATGGATTTGATAGCTCTTATGTATTTTGGAGTCATCACGGTGAAGGCGTCCCGGTGATGCAATTAGAGGAAGAGTTTACTGATGTCGACAATCCGACAATTGACACAACTGATATGTTGGAAGATATTCTTACCGCCCCGTCTTCGAGTGATGTTAACACTACTGATATGTTTCAAGATGTAGCCCGATTGATGAGACTTGTTGAAGAAAACGAGTCACCGTTATACGAGGGTTGCACCGAGTTCACAAGGCTTTCTTTTATGCTGAGGCTTCTTCATATCCAAACACTCAGTGGGATGGCTGTTACACATTTCGAGATGTTATTAGACTTGCTCAGGAAAGTCATTCCAGGCGGCGAGAAGAGTATTCCCACAACTTATTATGAAGCTCACAAGATTGTTGATACCCTGGGTCTTGATTACAAAAAGATAGACGCCTATCCTAATGACTGCATCTTGTACAATAAGGGTAATGAAGGTCTAGAGGAATGTCCGACGTGTCATGTATCACGTTGGAAAAAACATACGGGTACATCTGAAGGCATATCATCCAATAAGCAGAACAGAATCCCTGCGAAGGTTCTCCGATATTTTCCAATTATTCCTAGGCTGCAGCGGTTTTATATGTCTGCCGAGCTGGCTGAGAATATGCGATGGCACTCGACCGACCGTAAAGAGGACGGGAAACTAAGACATCCTGCGGACGGTGAGGCATGGAAGCACATTGACCGTATATACCCCGACTTCGGTAAAGAGTCTCGGAATATTAGGCTGGGGCTTGCTAGCGACGGATTTAATCCGTTTGGATTAATGAGCTCTGCTTGGTCTACCTGGCCAGTGTTGCTGACACCGTACAACATGCCCCCGTCGATGTGCATGAAGCAACCGTACATGATACTGTCACTTTTGATCCCTGGAAGATATTCTCCTGGAAATGACATCGATGTTTTCCTCCAACCATTAATTGACGACCTGAAGCTTCTCTGGGAAAAAGGTGTCAGCACTTATGATGCTTATGGTAAGGAGTCTTTCTGTATGCGGGCAATGGTCATGTGGACAATTAATGACTTCCCAGCATACGCTAACCTGTCTGGATGGTCGACGAAGGGTCAGATTGCTTGTCCGATTTGCATGTCAGACTATGAGGGAAAGTTCCTGAAGTACAGCCGTAAGTTTTGTTATTGGCAACACAGAAGATGGTTGCCTACAGGGCACAAGTTCAGAAAGTTAGTAGGAAAGTTCGACGGCAATCCAGAAAGAAGACCGACACCACCAAGGCTGACTGGAGAAGAAATATTTGAGCTTCTACATCCTTTACCTAAAAAAATATTTGGAAAAAAAAGATTCAACAAAGAAAATCTATTTGGTGTTAGGAGAAAAATATTGAAGCAAAAATGGAAGGGAAAGGGAAAATCAAAAGGAAATAAGCCTCGCAATGTCCGGTCGCATGAGCGTGTCTCAAAAGGCACCGAACTTCCGCATGGATGGTCAAAATTCAGCATATTTTATCAGCTGCCATATTGGAGAAGTTTAAAAATACGTCACAACTTGGATGTCATGCACATCGAGAAGAACATATGCGAGAATCTCTTGAACACTTTGTTGCAGGACGGGAAAAAATCAAAAGATGACTTAAGGGCACGTCGAGACCTAGCAGAATTGAACATTCGTCCGGAACTGCAAGCTATAGATAAGGGCGACGGAAAGTTTGAACTCCCAGCCTCCCGTGTCACACTGTCGAAGGATGAGGTCCACAATATGTGTTTATTTCTAAAGTCCGTGAAGACACCGGATGGTTATGCTTCAAACATTTCAGCAAATGTGCATATTGAGGACAGAAAGATTTTGGGACTCAAGACACATGATCATCATATTCTATTACATCAACTTCTCCCGGTTGCGTTGCGACATGCTGACAAGGAACTCGCGATGGTGGTAATAGAATTCTGCGGTTTCTTCAAGCAACTATGCTCTAAGGTGATTGATGTTAGGGAGTTTGAAGAATTAGAGGGACGTGTTGCTAATACACTGTGTAAAATGGAAATACTATTTCCACCCTCATTCTTCACGGTCATGGTGCATCTCACAATACATTTAGCATACGAAGCCCGCATTGCAGGACCAGTTCAATATCGCTGGATGTACCCCGTGGAGAGGTATTTATTATTATAATATTCATTTAATATTTGTCAAATTACGTTCCTCAGTTCAATTTTGTCACAAATCATGAAACTATATGCTTGTAGGTATTTGGGTTTCATGAAACAACTGATGCATAATCGTGCACATCCTGAAGGGTCAATCGCAGAGAACTACATAAGTAACGAGAGTTTGAATTTTATCTCTCGTTACTTGCGGGGCGTAGAGACAAGGCTGAACCGTCCCCAACGAATAATTGACGGTACATTCTTCAATGATCGTGGGGAGGATACTAGATTCCCCAGAATGGAGCTAGATCAAGCCCACACATATATCCTGAGCAATGATTCTACATTTAACATATACGCGGCGTAAGTATTTAACTGTTTGAATCAGATTAGATCACCTCACAATAATACTACATTTATCTCTATTTAACCGTTATAAATGCTTCTTGTCTAGGCTTCACATCCGACATGTCCAGACTAATCTTAAATGCAGAACAAAAAATAAGAGAGTTATGGATACACACTCTAGACAATTCCCTGCATGGCTGAAGGGTGAAGTAAGATGCTAATACATTTCTGATTCGTATATCAAATATATGTGCCTGCCAACAGATATGTAAACTATTTGCTTCTTTTCTTAAGGTTGACAAACGGATTACGAATGGGCTTAACCTGTCTGAGAAAGTTTGTTTATATGCCAGAGGTCCTTCTAATGTGGTTAAGCATTATGGAGGCTACTGTGTCAACGGCTTTAGGTTTAACATCGTCGGTCTCGAAGAGAGACGACAAACGCAAAACAGCGGTGTGTTCTGCTCCTTCTCTCAACTGTCATACGCTAGTGCAAAAGATCTAAATCCGATACAGGGGGAAATCTATTGCTACGGTCAGGTAGAAGACATCGTGGAGATTTTCTATGGGATTAATAAGGAAGTCAGTCATGTGATGTTTAAGGTTCGTTGGTGTGAACAGAAAAAGGCGAAGGATGAATACGGTTACACAATCGTTAATCTTAATAAGGAAATATATCAGTCTGAAAAATACATGTTAGCTACTCACGCCAAACAGTGCTTTTATGTCAAAGATATAATGAAAAATGACGAATGGGTTATCCTTAAGAATCCGCCTAGAGCCTACATTCATGAAGTCGTGTCTGACGAAGATCACGATGAGGAGGTTATCTTGGCCGACGAAATAACCGAGGAGTTTTCATTGACACAAAATAATAATCTGGACGATGAAATTGCACTAGCGCGCCCTGATGTACCTGCGATTATATGTGAGCCAAGGCGTAAAGGAAAAAAACCTGTCCGCAGCAGAGTCGATAAAACTATAAGAACAGTCCTTTCGTTGGCACGCACACGGTCACAGGCTATCCGTACACGATCGCAGAGTAGAGCCTCAACATCATCTGTTTGACTGGTTATCATGTATCATGATGTGTATGCATTATATTATTGCCTTTATATTATCTGGTTGACTGGTTATCATGTGGATGTGTATGCTTGTATATTATTACCTTTATATTATCTGTTTGACTGGTTATCATGTAACGCGGTGTGTCATGTATTACATTGTTGCCTTTGTATTATCTGTTTAACTGGACATATGTATTACATTATTGCCTTTGTTGGATATTCATTATGTTTTCAAAGTATAGATGACGAGAGGATTACGTAAGAAAGCGCTTGAGAGAATTTTGGGTAGACATTCTGGAGGCGACGCACATGCCTCTACGTCAGGTATTTTTATTTATTTGTTATATTTGTACATTTCTATAAACTATTAACATGAGCCTAATATATTTTTAACATTTACTACACAGGAGGAAGAGATGCTACACATGACTCGCAGCCACAGGACACATCACGCGGAGATGCTCCACATGACGTGGAGACACAGGCTGATCCTACACAGCATGCGGAGATACCACCACCACCGCATGCAGATATATTAGAGGAGAGGAGATTTGAGCCGTATAGCGTAGCTTTAGAAACTGCGGCACTACCGCCAGATTCTATTACGGATCAGCGAGTCCACGGTCCGGCCAAGGTGAGGGATGATTGGGATTCTTATCATATTATGCGCCCCATCGCGCAGCAAAGGTACGAACAAGCAAAGCGTAGATGCCTCGAACTGAAAGGTATGAATAAATTTTTATAGTCTATCGGTTATTATTTTGAATTTTTTTCGCAAATATACATTGATTCATTGTTTCATTCGATTCTTTGTTTCGCAGGTACCGAGCGACCTCCTAGACGCGGCCGCAATGCTACTAAGGAATCGAACCTCATCCCTGATATTAATCGGAGGGCTGTGATCCGATGGGAAAACGGAGTGCCTGTTGGGGCCTTTGCCAATGCTTTCAACAATTTCCTTGCCGCTTTAGCCAGGAGACATGATTTCTTCAACATATTTTTGACGTGGAAATCGCAGCGGATTGATGCGCTGGTGGCTTGTTGGAGATATATATGTGTGAGCCATTTATTTTAATTTTCATCATTATTAGTTATTAGTTTATTATTATGTTTAATACACTGATTTGTATCTACTTTTTTTTATATGCTGAAGCGATTTTTCTTTCTTGACGATAATATTTGTGCCTGGACGTACTGCTTCGGGCAAATCAATGTATCGTTCAAGAGATGGCGGTTTGAGGTAAAGAAAAAATATTTTGTCCAAATAACAGAAGATTGGGAGCGATACTGGCATCTTGACACGCGTGTGGATGGAGTAGATTTTTTTGCACTTTGCAGTTACTGGGACACGGCTGAAATTCAGGTATTATTGAAGTATATATTTTTAATTTATTGTTTGAATTTCTATATTGTTTCGAATTGACATTGTTTTGCAGGCTCAAGCTGAAATAGCAAGGAGGAATCGCAACGCGCCTCGTAGTTACGAGCATCACGGGGGCTCCAGGACATTCAGCCAGCATTATCATCAATTAGAGCTTGAGGTATATAATATATTAGCTTTTACGTTGAGTATAATTTATGTGTTATGGGTTAATGATATATTTGAATAAAATAGGGAAGGGGAGATCTCAGACATTTTGCAGATCGTATTCTGACTTCCTGGAGCCCGAATTACGCCGATGAAGAGAAGAAAGCAAAGAATAAGGATCTGGCTGTAAGTAGCAGTTCATTTATATATTCAATTTCATATCAATGCATCATTATTAAGTCGATTTGCCCGGGTTGTTTTGATACATCACAGGAGAAAGTACATGCCAAGGTACAGGAGCAATTGACTCAGTCTCAGGTCTGTTCTAACACTCCTGGCCGGCTAAGTAGGGAGGATGAGGACTCCATCATCGAGACGGTCATTGGACCTAGTAGGAAGAACAGATATCGGTGGAGAGGATCCGAGCAGAGGCCGCACGAGTCTAGTAGCACCTACGAGTCTGCAGCACCACAAGGAACACCAGGAAGCAGTTCATATCAAGACTCGATGGAGCAGCGATTAAAAGCGATTGAAGATTGGCAGTCGCAGCAAACAACATATCAGCGGGCTCTAGAGGAAGAACGGAGGCGCCGGGAGCAGACCGAATTGGAGTTCACACAATTCATGTCGACTCTGCCTCAGGAGGCTCAGGAGGCATATAGGAGACGGTTTTTGTCGTCACAGGTAATATATATACTTTGTTTTTTTAATTAGATGATATCGTACATACTGATACACACTGATACAAACTGTTACACACAAACCCTAACTCTAACCCTAACACAAACCTTAAAATATATACTTATAATGTTTTTATGTGATGGTGGTGTTGATGGTGTATGCGTGCGTAGTGTTGGTGGTATTGGTTGGTGGGTTGGTGGGTGAGGTTGGAGGATTTGTGGTTGAGGATGAGGAGTGGGGATTTTGTTGTGGTGGTGGTTGAGGGGGGAGAGGTAGGGCGAGGGGGAGTGTTGTTGGTTGGTGGGTGAGGTTGGAGGATTTGTGGTGGTGTTGTGGTGTGATGTGTGGTGATGTGTTGTGCAGTGCAGTGTAGTGTTGTGTTGTGATGGTGTAGTGTTGTGGTGTTGTGGTGTAGTGTTGTGTTGTTGTGTTATGATTTTGTGGTGTTGTGTTGTAGTATATTTATATTTATACTCTTATTAACGTTTACACACACACTTGTTAACATTTAATTTATATTTACAGGCCGGGACTTCTTCACAAGGTGCAGCCGGGGGTAGTCATAATGTGGCTGGTGTTGAGGATGAGGATGATGATGATCAGGAGGATTGATTGTCCTTAATATAACTTTGAAAACAATTTCTTGTGTTGTATAAACAATACTTATTATGTACCTGTCGAGAAACTTTTACTTGCTTTTATTGAATTAAATGTGTGATATATGCGTGAGATGTGATATTTGCGTGAGATTGAAGCTTTCTTCTGCTGATTGAACAGGTTTTTAAAAATTATTATCGATATTGTACAGGGTATTTTCAATTTTCAAAATATTTTTTTAATTTCTTATTTTTAAATTTTTAGCGACGGAATTTCCGTCGCTAAAAATAATTTTAGCCACGGAAATTACGTCACTAAAGTATTATTTAGCGACGGAAAACGTGCACGAAGTCAGATCT
>BQKN01048606.1:0-11141 GCA_022839385.1 Asparagus kiusianus | reverse complement strand
AAAGAACCCACACAAAGCGAGTGACCGCAAAACAGGAGCTCGCGATTTGTTCGACATAAAAGGAAATAAATTGTAATCTTTCTTTTTCTTATTTTTGATTTTCATTGTAACCGGATCTTATAAAAAGACCGGATCTTTTGTAACCGATAAAGAGTGTACAATGATATCAACAATGAAGAAAGCAATAATTTTCCACGCGAACAATCTGGCGACCACAGTGGGAGCCACCGATCTCGCCGACGAGATCGGCGCGTCGCAGCCGCGGATCCCGATCCCGGTCGTGGAGGAGGTCGAGTACGAGTTCGACCAGCAAAAGTTCGAGGAGTACGTGTCCTCGTCCGGGTCAACCTCCCCCCGCAAGTCCAAGTCTCCAAAGTTCTCCTCCAAGAGGAAACTTCGTTGGTACGAAGATGTTGAAGCTACCAACGAAGATCTCGCCCCGTTTGATGCCGAAGCTGCATTGGGTGAGATCTCCCCAACCTCCAACCAGGTCAGATCCGCTCTGGCTAAATCCTTCGTTGCCGAAGGCGTAGTGACTCTCTCAAAGAGAGCCCGCCAAAGGCAACGCCAACGCCTTGCGAAACAATTCGCAAAGGCAATGGAATCTGTTGATGGAGTCCGCTACAAGGCGGAGCTGAAAAACAGAAGAGGCAAACAGCCTCAACAGCAGATGAATGGCGCATCTTCCAAGCCACTAACAACGGAATGGGTCCGTGTCAAACGGAATCGTTCAACACTTGAGGAGCGCATTCGCAAGCGCCGCGCACTCTCAGCGTAAGCACGGGCTCGAGTCGAGGAAGCCCGTAGGAAGCTGCAGAATAGAGTGGCCAAGAAATCGCCACCAACTCGCAAAATATGGTGGCCAAAATCCGAAGTGGTGATTCAGGCCGAGGAGCGACCTTTACAGCCTGCAAAACGAGTTCAACCTCCCGAACCATCCTGAGGAAGGAGGTCAATCTTGGAGCGCCTCGGTCCAATTCCCGACGAGCGCAGCAAAGTTCATGAACGCTTGGGCCCTATGAAGAAGTCCTGAACGAATCAACATGCTGGGGGTCGCCATGATCCTCAACATGACAAGGAGTTCACGGCGCCCGAGCGCACTAACTTGCGCATTGAAGTTCGGGAGCCCGTTGAGAATTCACGCCCACAAAGGCGCGTTTCGAGGCGAGTGACTCTCGAAAGTCCAAATAAGGTAATTCGCTCTCAGAAGGAAACGTTGTCATCCGGTGATGATAACGTTATACCTGGGATATCGTGCCAACACGCGATAGGTTGCTCCGACTCCCAAAATGACGAGCTGTACTATCGTGCTGGGGGTACGACCAAATCCAGAAAAAGGAATCCCCAGAGGATAGAGACTCAGTGCCCCTGTTCCAAACTCATTCGGGTGGTATTGTCTCAGTGTAATTGCACTAAGATGGTCCCCGAAAGGGTTTCGGTGTTCGAAAGGCTCAGCAATGAAACGCCAAAGCCAAAGCCTAGGCGTTTCCGACGAAGGAGAGCGGTGATTGAAGACGGAGAATGCCCGAGGGTCACCGCTAATATGACCAACAAAGGGATATTGGCACGGGATGATCTTGAGTCAATTCTGAATGCATCTCGGCGTTTAACCTGTTTGCGGTCCGGAGCCATCTCACGAAGAACGTATGGGAGGGTTCGGATAAGCTCACCTTCAGAAGATGAAGAATCGGATGCTTGCTCTGCGGTCGCGTCCGACAACACTGTATCCAGCGAAGGAGAACCCCGCGAGTCATTCATGATAAGCACGGAACAAGTGGCCAAGATGCTCGAAGAAGCCATGGCCAAACAACAGGAGACCTTCAGGCTCGAGATGCAGATGGCCATGCAGACCATGAGGGAGATGCATGAGCAGCAAATCCAGGCACTGAGGAACCAGCAAGGCGAACCAAGCCACCGTAATCAGGTTGTTCAAGAAGTTGAGCATACGGATACGGATGAAACTCATAATGCCAATGACCCTCCCATCAACGCAGGGGGTGGTAGTGAGGATGCCAACAAAGACACAGGTGAAAGCCTAAAAATTAAAAATCTCGAGAGCAAGATTAACACATTGATCTCTGCTCAAGAGACGAAAAAGACGGGCATTCCTTGTCCATACCCAAGGGAGTGGGATTCAATCCCCTATCCGGCGAAGTTTAGTCTAATCAACTTCACGCCGTTCGATGGGAAAGGATCCCCCACTCAGCATTTGATTTATTTCAAATCGCACCTGGGTGTTATCTCCGGCAACGAGCCTCTGATGGTGCGGTCATTCGTTGGCACTCTTCGTGGAGCCGCCTTCGATTGGTACCGCCGCCTCAAGCCAGGTAGCGTGAGCAGCTGGGACGATATGGAGACCATGTTCCTCACCAATTTCTTCGACGATGACACCGAGATATCCATCGGAACGTTGCTCGACGAGAAACAAAAGGACGGGGAGTTAGTCGAAACCTTCGTCAAAAGGTTCCGGAACAAAGCGTTAAATTGCCGGGACCCGATCACTGAGGAGTTCATCCTCCAAACTTGCCACAACAACCTCGCATTGGACGTGTTGGAAGCAATAGGAACAGCACCCTCCAACACTTGGAAAGACCTGAAGGTCCGAGGGGAACAAGCCGAACGCTTCCTCCGAAGGAAGAAGGCCGAGAGGGGTCGATCGACGACCAATCCTCCAAACTCAAACGTCGCCTCCCGTGGTAAGGGTAAAACACCTGCAGCAGCTGTTGATGCCAATCAAACGTCACAACAGCAGTCCCGGAGACAACAGAAAACTTCGGATCAGAGGCCTCAAAAAGAGTACTCCTTCAAGGACGAAGATGTTCCAGCCATCTTCAAATCCCTCCTTGACAATAACAAGATCAAGCTCCCACCAATCACGAATCAGGAGGAAGCTGACAACACTGCGGATCCGAAGTACTGCGCATACCACAGGAGGATCCTTCATCCCACCAAGGCCTGCTTTACTCTGAAGAACAGTATCCAGACCTTGGTTAAAGCCGGCGTCATAACGTTGGAGTAAGCCAGTCAAGAATGGCGAGACTCCAGTGGGTGCACGAGTATAAACTGTATCCCCTAACTCCGACCGGTATAAGAGTATAATCTGCTCCCTGATACTCCAATAGGTATAAGAGTCTAAACTATTTCCTTTCTTCCACGGGAAGTTCCTGGAGAGTGCCATGCGTGGTATTCTTAAGGATAACCTGATCATGCGGTTAATGCAACAATAAACCCAGTTCTGCAAAGGAAGCTGGGGGTGGATAATTCATGTAACGGGAAGTTCCCGGAAGAATGTTAAGTGTAATATTCTTAGGGATAACCCGGTCATGATGAATAAAGTGATAAACACTAAACTCCTAATTTCCGAACACTTGATTAAACAGGAAAGAATTTTGGTCTATCAATCATTGACCAATTGTCGAAACCCTTTGTGTTAAGTCCTTATCACTTAACATCAGGGATCCTCTTCCGAGTAATTTGTACGAATCGACATTCCTATAATGATTTGTACTCTTACTCTCACTTTTCACTTGGTCAAACCTTCCTACAGTTAGGACCAAAACCAAATTTCCCTCTCGATTCCTCCAATGAACGAGAGGTCCACTTTCAAATTGAGTGATCAAACCTTCCTACAGTTAGGATCGTCTCAAACCCCCCATTTGGTCAAACCTTCCTACAGTTAGGACCAAAACCAAAATCTCCTCTCGATTCCTTCAATGAACGAGAGGTCCACTTTCAAATTGAGCGATCAAACCTTCCTACAGTTAGGATCATCTCAAATCCCCCACTTGGTCAAACCTTCCTACAGTTAGGACCAAAACCACAATTCATTCTCGATAAACGAGAAATTCATCTTTACCTCGGTAATCAAACCTTCCGACAGTTAGGGTTATCCGAATCTTTTCGATTCTCGGAGTGGAGATCCCACTCTTAGTTTCACCTTTCCGGATTCTGGGGGTGGAGATCCCACCTCGAGTTTCCTTCTTTGTTTGGGGAATAGAATATAAAATTCTTCCTTCCCACACCAATCCTCTTCTAAGAATTTAGGATTCATCCCAGGTATTTTATCCCGAAACCTAAGCAGGGATAAGTTTGCGCCTAACACGCGCTGCCGGTTTGGTCTTTTTCCGATTAAAAAAGACACCAGAGCTCGATGCTTAGGAAGTTTATCCCGAATCCTAAGCAGGGATAAGTCTGCGCCTAACACGCGCTGCCGGTTTAGTCTTTTCCCGTAGAAAAAGACACCAGAGTTCGATTCTGGGGTATTTTATCCTGAAACCTAAGAAAGGATAAGTCCGCGCCTAACACGCGCCGCCGGTTAGTTCTTAACCGTTTAAAAAGAACACTCGTCCACATATTCAACATTGTGGTAGTTTGTTATTAATAACACCGAAATCCATGCCTTACACGCATGTGGAATTTCATCTTGAATCCTAAGAAAGGATAAGTCGACGCCTAACACGCGTCGCTGGTTTAGTCTTTTTCCGATTGAAAAAGATACCAGAGTTCGATTCTGGGGACCTTTATCCCGAAGCCTAAGTAGGGATAAGCCAACGTCTAATACACGTTGCTGGGTAGCCTATTCCCATAACAATGGCGAAGTCTATGTATTCGACATCATAGCACAAAGTCTTAGAGAATTCAATCTCTGAGCACAACGTTACATGCGAACGGATTTAAATAATTCGCATGCTAGCCCGACTCAAACAGTAGTCGGTAAAGGTTAATCAAATCCGTTTAAGGCTGGGGGTTAGCCAAAAATCCTAAAGTCAGCGCCTAACACGCGTTGCCGGTTAGTCCTTGACCGTTAAAAAGGACAAGCCCACATATTCCACATTATGGCAGGTCGTTATTAATAATGCCATAATCCGTGCTTCACACGTACGGGGTATTTTATCCTGAAACCTAAGTAAGGATAAGTCGATGCCTAACACGCATCGCCGGTTAGTTCTTAACCGTTAAAAAGAACACCCGTCCGCATATTCAACATTGTGGCAGGTAGTTATTAATAACACCGAAATCCATGCCTCACACGCATGGGGAATTTCATCCTGAATCCTAAGAAAGGATAAGTCGACGCCTAACACGCGTCGCCGGTTTAGTCTTTTTTCCGATTGAAAAAGATACCAGAGTTCGATTCTGGGGACCTTTATCCCGAAGCCTAAGTAGGGATAAGCCAACGTCTAATACACATTGCTGGGTAGCCTATTCCCATAATAATGGCGAAGTCTACATATTCGAAGTTGTAGCACAAAGTCTAAAGGAGTTCATTCCTTTAGCACAACGTCACATGCGGAACGGATTTAAACAATCCGCATGTAAGCCCGATTCAAACGGTAATCGGTAAGAGCACGTCAAATCCGTTGAAGGCTGAGGATTTGCCAAAAATCCTAAGTCAACGTCTCATACACGTTGCTGTTTAGTCTTTTCACAGGAGAAAGACGAAGTCTACGTATTCAATATCGTAGCACTAAAAGGGTTAACTCTTTTAGCCTAACGTCACGTGCGGAACGGACTTAAACAATCCGCATGCTAGCCCGACTCAAAACGGTAGTCGGTAAAGGCTAATCAAATCCGTTTAAGGCTGGGGGTTAGCCAAAAACCCTAAAGTCAACGCCTAACACGCGTCGCCGGGTAACCTATTCCCGTAACAAATGGTAAAGTCTATGTATTCAACATCATAGCACAAAGTCTAAGGGAGTTCATTCCTTTAGCGCAACGTTACATGCGAACGGATTTAAATAATCCGCATGCTAGCCCGACTCAAACGGTAGTCGGTAAAGGCTCATCAAATCCGTTGATGGCTGAGAATTTGCCAAAAATTCTATAAGTTCGAGTCATTGACGCATCAATCCTATGGATTGGTCTCGTGACTCGAGTATCTGCCACGCTCCAATACCTTAAGAGCTTAAACTGTGTATACTCCAGCAGACGTACGAGTATAAACTGTGTCAAACGTCGAACAGCGCGTCACAATGAAGCCTGGACGCCGGACAACGCGTCGCAATGAAGTTTAAACGCCGGACAACGCGTTGTAAACAAAGATTCAACGCAGTCAATCGATGATCAGTTTTGTGTTGAAGCAACCAACTCGAGCTAAAAATCAAGAAATCAAAAATCGACTTCAAGTTCAAAATTCCGACGACGGTCAGACAATAAATGCAGCACCGGAATCCTCATAGGCGTTCTACAAAGCACTGAATGACCTGAAGGAATCGAAGGAATCCAGGACAGAAGCCATTCCAAAGTCCCGCTACACCGACTAAAGGTTGGGACAATCACATCCAAAGTATTCCAGACTCTTCTATAAAAGAACGAGGCTGAAATACTTTGGAGGGGGTATCTGTAGGCGTATAAAATTGCCTATAGGTCCCACAATACAACTCGACGACGCCGATTCAACAAATGAACCATCGGGCGACGTATCCAAGCACGACCGTTATCCCGCCAACGCCGAAGCCAAGCCATACGCAACGACGCAGGTTAACGAGGCGACGAAGCCAATAAATCGCACCCAAGCAGTGGAATGCATCCACTCGCACGCGGAATCAAACCAATGTTTTGGGGAATCACCGAGTCATCTAAACAAGAGCGAACTCGGTGATATAACGATCGAATCAAGATTGGTTTCGGACTCGAACTCAGAAGTGGGTTTACTGCCAAATCAGGAATCGGATCAAAACGAATCGAATCCGAACAAGTCAACCACACAACCGAATCGAAGTCCAAATCAACAACGAATCAGAACCGTAAACACCGGAAAACCCGAACGACGAAACCAAAACACCCGAGGGGGCTCGGCACTGGGCCGAGCCACCCTGAGGTGGCTCGGCCATGGCCGAGCCACCCAGGGGTGGCTAGGCACTGTTCTGTGCACGGGGCACAGTTTTGAGCGCCTATAAATAGGCCTTGTGCTCATTTGTTTCGGAGGTTGGATTTTGGAGGAGGCGAAGCCCTGCTGGATTGAAGACTCAGATCTAAACAAGATTCAAACATCGAAGGCTTAGGAGACTTGGACTTCCAGATCCGGTGCTCAGCGATCGTCAACGCCAAATAAGGCAGGAGTTCGAGAGGATCGGATCTTCAGATCTACACGATCACACTCCGGATCTAAGCTTGGTTCTTAGATCCCGAGATTCGAGCGGTTGTTTCCTTGGTGAAACGATCCCTCCCGGCTATTATCTCCCTTTGCGGAATAATACCCGTTATATCGTGTAGATCCGACCGGATCGAGATCACGCGGTGGTCCACGGCAAATAACCCCGGCGCAGGCAAAGAACCCACACAAAGCGAGTGACCGTAAAACAGGAGCTCGCGATTTGTTCGACATAAAAGGAAATAAATTGTAATCTTTCTTTTTCTTATTTTTGATTTTCATTGTAACCGGATCTTATAAAAAGACCGGATCTTTTGTAACCGATAAAGAGTGTACAATGATATCAACAATGAAGAAAGCAACAATTTTCCACGCGAACAGACATAGTTAACACAAGCTGGATATAGTAAATAGATACTTGATATAGTTAACAGATACTGAATATAGTTAACAGATACTTGATATATTTAACATGATATTGGATATAGTTAACATGTACTGGATATAGTTAACAGATATAAAGTATATTCAATAGATACTGATTAGTTTTACTTAAAAACTGATATAAGTAGCATCCACACTGACAACTAACTCTAATTTTTTACATCAACACTACAGATCACTTTGTTTAGGTTTTGATTGTTGTTGCTTTGGGTTTATAATGGATTGAAAAAGAGAGAGGACTAGGGGTGAGAGTGAGGATTAAAAGCAAGAGGATGAGGATTAGAGAGATAGTCATGAATTAGAAGTTAGTTTAACAAACAAATGTTAAAAGTTTTAACTTTTAAGGTTTTAACATTTTAGTCCTAGTTGTCAATTTTACTGGACAAGGATTGTTTAACTCTTAAAGTGTTAAATTTAACTTTGTTTGTTTAATTTTTTAGTTCTAATAAACTTTAACAAATAGTTGATATCATTAACATGAATTAGGTAATATAATATCATTCTTGTTAATGTTTCGAACTACCTAATAAGGTTCTAGCATATCTGTTAAAGTTAGGTCATATTTGTTTACTATATCAACTACCTGATAAATTTATATTATAACTATGAGGGTTATACAATACATGTTAAACTTACTGCTTACCTATTAAGGTTATGTCATACATGTAAATTTTATGGTGTATATTTTAAGTTTATACTATAACTTGTAGTGGTTATTTTACTAATTTTGCTTTAAATATTTTCGGGTATAGTCATGCAACCTCTAATATCGCAAGATCTTGAGAGGAATAATGATCTAGGGGGGATTGTGAGATAGAAAGGAAATTAAAACTGGTACATGATATAGTTAACAATGATAATCAACATTTAGATAATCATGTTTTTGTGATTATTATTAACATGTATTGAATATATTAAATTGGTATATGATATAGTTAACAATTACTTGATATTAAACATGAACATACAAAGTTTAACGGGTATATAATACAGTTAACATGATACTGGATGTAGTTAATAGATACCGGATATAGTTAACAAATAATGGATATAGTTAACATAGGTATAATTAGCAGACATTGTATATAGTTAACAAATACTTAATATAGTTAATAGCTACTAGATACAATTAACATATAATTGATATAGTTAACAACTAATGGATAAATTTAACAACCAACATTCAAAATTGACATGTATTATGCAAATTTATCAATTGTACTATAAAGTTGCATACAACAAGTAAAGTTGACATACAACAGAGTTAAACACAAACAAAAACTATTATCAATCAACAAGACTCAAGTAACAAAACTCAGTTTGAAGTTGAATAACAGCAGATCCTTCAATTTAGAAACAAATCCAAGTTCATCCTTAAAGAAGAACATCAAGTATATAAAACAACTCCAATTGGAGAAAGGCAAGGACAAAGAGTAGTAAATATAAAGATAAAAAATGGTAAAATGTCTTTCTTCATAAGGGAAACCCTAGCTCCAATGAGCCCATATAACCTTTCTCAAGAAACTTGTGAATGATCGGATCACTTAAGATCTAATTACGAGTGAATCAACCCCTTAAGAAATGAGTGATCAAGGAGCCCATTAATATCGAAAGAGCTCAACTGCCTTTGTTCCTTCATGTCCTTACTCATTAACCACAATCATAATGTTCTAGGAAATGAAAGCTCTGTGAGTAACTTTATTAAACAAGTGGTGAGCAATCATCGCGGTCCATGAATATGTTATCATTGGAGTAAGTCTCAGCCATAATGTAGGAGAGTTTAGAGATGGAGAGAGGGTGGTCGAGAGAGGGAAAAATGGCAACAAGGTCGGAGGAGGAGATCTTGTCATCATCGTTAGAGTCGAACTTGTTGAGGACGTGCTGAGGATAGTGGTGGTGGATGGGGAGGAGTGAATCGACAGAAGAGGCGCTGGCAGAGTTGGAGGCGGATCCAGTTAAGATCCAAGTGAGAATTTGGAGCGGGTGCAATGGTGACGGAAGAAAGATGAGATCTTACCCATTGGAGGAGGGAGTGAGGGCATGAGGCTATATTAGGAGGAATATTTGGGTTAGAGTTAGAGTTAGGAGAGAGGAGGAGAGGAGGGTGGAACAACCATGAAGGTTAAGGTTAAGGTTAGAAGAGATGAGATAGAGGAAGGAGAGGAAGGAGGAGCAACAAAATTAGTAACGAAACCAGCGGCGGAGGTGGGGGATGAGGATTTAAGGAGAGTATTGAGTTAGAAGGAGGAAGAGAGAGAAGAAATCTCACAATGGTTGTGACCCCCATGAAGGGAGGGGGGGGTATTTTTGAGTTTTATGATTTATTTTCATCTCTCTGTACTTAGTTGGCAAAGGAATAAGGCTTAAAACACAATATTGCCTTGTATTTTGGGTTTATACACAAAAATAAAACTATTAGGGGCTTGGGCACATCATCTTCTCTCATTTGAGGTCTTGACACTATTTTCCCTTAAATCTAAAATGGATTGAAATATCTAACTAAACAAGAAAATTTGACCCGCACGTTACCGCGGTATTTATGTGATGAAATCGAAAAATAATGGTTAAGTAATTTGCTTAGAAAATTCTTTCTTAATTTGTCAATAAAAATATTTTAGGATTTGTAATATATGTAAATTAGTGTGAATGAACCAAAAAAATGATTTAAGCTTTTGGTTAAAAAATTTATCTTGTAAAAAAAGATTTTTTGATTTTGTATCATAGATATATTAATGTAGAATTTTAAAAAAAAAATAATGATTCAAGCAATAGGATAATTCTAATGCCTTTTGTAGATGCGTTGTAGATAAAGCCAAAAAATAATATTTTAAGCATATTAGTATGGAGAAAAAAAATAGAAAAAGCTCATTTTATTTAGAAAAAATATTAGCTAAAGTATTCGTACGATACTAATGACTTGGTAGTCATTACGTACACTAATTAGTATGGAGGAAAAAAAGTAAAAATAAAATAAAGGCTCATTTGACTTAGAAAGAAATGTTTTCAACAATTAGTTCCTCACGACTTCAATAATTCCATATTAGTCCCTCAAATCTCAATAATTGCTTATTCTCTCAAATTCTAAAGGGTCTTACAATTTGGTCCCTTAATGATGAAAATACCTCTTAGTTATGATTTCTCTCTGTAGGTTGTCTAAAAACCACTGCAGATAGCTGATCCCCCATCAAATACCGATGATGGAAGTTACAATCTGATGACTTCTAGAATGCTATAATTTGAAGACTTTCACGTAGGTCGATGAATGTTACAATCTGACGACCTTCATAACAACTGATGAAAGCTCTAATCAACAGCCTTCACAATCAACATCGGGAGTTACAATCTGATGACTCTCATATTTTCAAGGAGCCAAGATGAAGATTACAAGATGACGGTCTTTGCAACGCTCTAGCAAAAGATGTTGACCTTCTTGTTTTGATGATGTTTAACAAACAATTTACTTCTAATGTTGTTTGTCTAGTGTTTATGTTTTTGTACTTATTCTAGGCAAACAACATGTTGGAGGATGGATGGAATTGAGCCTACACGATCACATTAATATGGAGGTTGGCGGAATATCGGGTTGAAGCATTGCATTTAAGTT
>BQKN01048603.1:0-10535 GCA_022839385.1 Asparagus kiusianus | reverse complement strand
CTTGATAGCTACAACGAGTCCGTGCGCTTGCGGATTTGTCCTATCACGAACACACAGATTTAACGAGGTTCGGCAACGTGCATATGTCATCGGGAGCCACACCACACAATCTCTTTTATTAATTGAAGAATAATACAAGCTCTCAAACTAGGGTTTTATCTCTCTGAGATTCTCTCTCTTTTTTGCAGTCAAAAAGCTCTCTTTTTCATGTCTTACAAACCCTAAAAATGTTTGGGTATTTATAACAAACCCCAGCCAAACAGAATTCCTAAACAGAATAGGAAATAGAGAAACAGCGTCGCGGTCGACCGCTTTACCAAGGTCGGTCGACCGGCCAGAGCGAAAATCAATTACAGTGTCCTGTGCACATTTGTGAACGACCGCAGCGGCCACGCCGGTCGACTGACCAGAACGAAAATTTCTTCTCAGTCTCCTGCAGTGCACGCGATCGACCGGATCTGCCACAGCGGTCGACCGCACAGTCTTCTGACCGTTTTCTTCGTCTTTTCGATTGCAGCTTTGGGTCTACACACTTAGACTAACATTGTCACCATTAATGTATAAGACAGATAATTTCAGCCAAACATCATTTATACATTTGAAATTAGTAAGTCGAAAGTTGTTCACTTAATTAAACATTAAGGAAACATGCTGCAGTTAGATATAACATCTTAGAAGATGGAAGAAAAGAAAATTATTTCAGATATGCTTAATGTAGGTGTCTAAAAATGCCTATGGGTACCTACACATAGCTCGAGACGAAGAGAAGATAATGAACGTCGTTATCCAAGTCTAAGAGGATTATCTGTCATCGACAAGCGCATGAAGCGAAACAACGAACCAAGTGGCCCGCGTGCGTCAATCAACATGCGCATCAGCTCGCGCGCATCAATCAACACGCGCGCGTCAATCAGTTCGCGCACGTCAATCAGTTCGTGCGCGTTCAACGGTTAATCCCGCAACAAAGCGTGCAAGTCAACAAGATGATCAATCACGCGAAACATGGGAAACTACAAGTCTCGGAAAATCAAAAAAGTCAGGAAACATACAAGTTCGGCACAAAGCCAGATCACCAGAAGGTGGCTCGGCCAAGGCCGAGCCACCATTTGGTGGCCCGACCAGGCCGAGCCACTGGGTGGCAGTTCGGCCAAAATCAGTTTGTTCGGTTTTTATGGATTCTTTCGGGATCTGATTTGTTCCTGGACGTTCCAACCGATCTGATATTGTGGTTATGCGGTTTCTAACTGAAGATAGAGAGGATCCCTCGTTTTGATCTAAGAAAACCACCAACCAAGCCTATAAATAGAGGCTCGAATGCTCATTCTTGCGGGGAGGACATCAGGAGGGCGAAGCGCTGCCGAATTAGAGAGTGGAGCCACGAATTTCAGCAAGGGTTAGCAGATCTTGGCGATCTCCTGTGCATAAAGAGTGGAGTTCGAGAGATTTGAGACCCGTCCCATATTCCTCCGGATTTAAGCTTGGTCTTAAATCCCGAGAAGAGCCGTGGTTTTGCTTAGTCAAATCACCGCTACTGCAATTACTTTCTTCGTGAAGTGAGAGCATTGATCATCCAACTTCTGCTAATCGGATCTGATCCGCGGTGGTCCACGGATATTAATGTCCCCGGCACAGGCAAAGATCCCACGCAAGCAGCGAGTGATAAACGTCCGTTGCACTGTTTGACAAGAGTTATAATCTTTATTTTTATTGTGTAAAGGAGATCTTATAAAAAGATCGATTTTCTTTCTTTTTGAACTTATTGTAATGGCTGAAATTGTAATGAGTTCGTCACTAATGAAAATATTAACTTTTGACCCAAACAAGCTGGCGACCACAATGGGAGCCAACAGCTTCGCTGCCGAAGCTGTCGTGCCGTAACCACGGATCCAGATCCTGGTTTACGAATAGGTCGAGTACGAGTTCGACCAACTGAAATTCAAGGAGTATCTGTCGTCCTCCTCTTCCAGATCCTCCGTCCCTCACAAGCGCAGGAAGATCAAGGCCCCCGTTGCCGCTGCAACCCCGCCTTGTAATGCCCCTCTGCCCTCCAATGAGCCCGGATCTACAGATCTGGACCTTTTCTCCACCAAGGAGTTAATTGCAGAAGGCACGCCAACCCTATCAAAGAGGGCACGCCAAAGACAGCGCCAACGACTCACGCGCCGACTCGGTAAGGCTTTGGAGCCGGTTGACGGGATTCGCTACGAAGCGGATCTGAAGTCCAGAAGGTGCAAACCCCCTCAGCAGCAAATGAATGGTGTATCCTCCAAGTCAACAGCGAATGAATGGATCCAAGTCAAACGGACCCGCTCAACCCTCGAGGAGCGCATTCAGAAGCGTCATGCCTTGATTGCGCATGCACGGATCCTCGTGCGAGAAGCACAAAAGCTGAAGCAGAAAGAAGTGGTCAAGAAGCCACCAAGATCACGTCGAGTCTGGAGGCCAAAGTCCAAACCGGCATAAAAAACAACCCAAACGGTGCCTGAAGGCGTCGAAGAAACCAGAAGACCAATTGGTGGCTCGGCCAAAGTCAAACCACCAAATGGTGGCTCGGCCAAGTTCAAACCACCAATTGGTGGCTCGGCCAAATTCAAACCACCAAATGATGGCTCGGCCAAGTTCAAACCACCAATTGGTGGCTCGGCCAAATTCAAACCACCAAATGGTGGCTCGGCCAAAGTCAAACCACCATTTGGTGGCTTGGCCAAAGTCAAACCACCAAATGGTGGTTTGAACAAAACTCGGACTGGTTCGGTCCGTTTCACTGCTGATTCACTTCCTACAATCCCGTCTGAGTTTCCAGCGGCCCCTATTCCTGTCCCGATGAATTCTACACTCCCGGTGATGCCTCACGACCATGGAGACTTATCCCGTTTTAAGATGAGGATGACGGATCGTATGGGTCCTTTGCACGAGGATCAAGGCAATGTTCTGATCAAAGAAAGTTTGGGTCCGGTGACTGAACCCCGAGCAGCCACTCGAACTGGGGGTCGCACACGCCCTCGCAGCAAGTCAGGACCTTTGTATAATGGGAAAATCCCTGTACTTGACCGCCTCGGACGACGAATTGAAGTCCAAGAGCCCGTCAAGAGTTCGTGCCCCCAAAAGCGCAGCTCTAAACGCGTGACTCTTGAGGACGCAAATAAGGCATTGAGTCCTCAGAAGGAAACATATTCGTCAGACGATAACGTTATACCTGATGAGTCATGCCAACACACGATAGGTTGCTCTGGTCTTCAGACCGATGAGTTGTACTATCAGGCTAGGGGTACGAACAGATCTCGAAAGAGAAGTACCCGAGAAACGGACTCTGATTGTCCGTGCACAAACATTATCAGGGCAGTATTATCAGCATGTAGCTACCCCAAGACCGCTCCGCAGAGGGTCTCGGTATTTGAGAGGATCTCTAACGGAGCGACTAAGTCCAAGCCAAGACGTTTCCGCAAGAAACGATCGGCCGTTCAAGTTTCGGAAGTCATAATAAATATGGCTGATAAGGGAAAATCGATTCGACCTTCTAGTTCTGACTCACTTGTATCACATCGTCTAACCCGGTTACGATCAGGAACTATTAGACAAAGGGACTATCAGAGAATGCAGAGAGGGTTATCCTCGGATGATGAAGCATCGGATGCTAACTTGGCAATCGCTTCTGATAATACGGCATCCAGTCTGGGATAATCCCGCGAAGTGTTATGATTAACACCGAGGAAGTAGCCAAAATGGTTGAGGATGCCTTGGCCAAGTAGAAAGATGCATTCAAGATCGAAATGAAAATAGCTATGCTACGAATGAGGGAGGAGCATGACCAACAAATTCGGGCTCTGTCCAATTAGTTCGGTGAATCCAGCCGTCGCAACATTGCTGACCAAGCAGGTAGCGATTCGTATGTGGATGAACGTCTTAATGTTGAGAACCCTCCCGTTAATCAGAACACTGGGGGTGGTCCCACTGAAGACAATAATACCGGGGGTAGTCCCGTCAATGATGACAACACTGGGGGTGGCCCCGTTGTTCCTCTCACAAATCGTCCGAAGCATGATACAGATGAGGACAAAAAGTTAAAGGATCTCGAGAGAAAAATCAACGCTCTGATGTCTGATCGAGAGGTAAAGAAGACCGGGATTCCATGTCCTCACCCAAGAGAGTGGGATTCGATCCCGTATCCGGCGAAGTTCAACCTGATCAACTTCACACCGTTCGATGGGAAGGGTTCGCCCACTCAGCATTTGATCTACTTCAAGTCCCACTTGGGCATGATCTCCGGTAATGAAGCCTTGATGGTTCGGTCATTCGTTGGCATCCTTCGCGGGCCCGCCTTCGATTGGTACCGCCGTCTCAAGTTTGGAAGCATCAACAGCTGGGACAACCTAGAGAACCTATTTCTTGCTCATTTCTTTGACGGTGATGCCGAGGTGTCAATCAGGACGCTCTTTGATGAGAAGCAAGAAGATGACAAGACGGTCGACGACTTCATCAAGCGCTTCCGGAATAAGGCGATGAACTGCCGAGATCCGATTACAGAGGACTTCATCCTCCAAACCTGCCACAACAACCTCTCTTTGGACGTGCTAGAAGTTATGGGAGTAGCACCGTCCAACAACTGGAAAGAGTTAAAGGTGCGCGGAGAGCAGGCCGAACGCTCCCTCCGAAGGAAGAAGGCCGAGAGGAGCCAACCGATGGCTAATCCTCCGAACTCAAACTTCGCCTCCCGTGGTAAGGGCAAGGCACCTACAGCTGCATTTGATGCTAATCAAACGTCACAACGGCAATCCCGAAGACAGCAAAAGGCTTTGGACCCGAAACTCTAAAAAGAGTACTCCTTTAAGGATGAAGATGTTCCAGTCATCTTCGAGTCCCTCCTTGAAAATAATAAGATCAAGCTACCACCTATCGTAAATCAGGAGGAAGCTGACAATACTACGGATCCAAAGTACTGTACGTACCACAGGAGGATCCCTCATCCTACTAAGGATTGCTTTTCTCTCAAGAATAGCATCCAAACATTGGTTGAAGTCGGCGTTATATCGCTCAATTAAGTTGAATGAACACTCCGACAAGTATACGAGTATAAACTGCTTCTCATAACTTCGAAGAGTATATGAGTATAAACTGCTTCTCAATTATTCCAATAGGCACACGAATCTAAACTGTTTCCTACTTTTGACGGGAAGTTCCTGGAGAATGTTACGCTAATATTCTTAAGGATAACCCGGTCATGTAACTGAGTATAATGTCAGACCCAGTTCCGCAAAGGAAGCTGGGGGTGAATGATTTGTGTAACGGAAAGTTCCCGAAAGAATCCTACATGTAATTTTCTTAGGGATAACCCGATCATTACGAGCAAAGTGATAAACACTAAACTCTCACTGTGATTTCCGAACACTCTTTTGCTGAGACGAGATTCGATTACTTCGTTGGATCAATCTTCCCTCACGAAACTCCCATTCAAACTCTCACTACGTCTGTGCACTCAACACTCCTATTGTTAGAGTCTAAACATAGTACTCGGAATTTTAATCTCCCGATCATTGATAATTGTCAAACCCCTCTGTGTTAAGTAATTGCCAATTAACACTAGGAACCCTCTTTGAGTAATCGGTACAAGTCAACACTTCCACTGTGATTTGTACTCCCACTCTCACTGTTTACTTGGTCAAACCTTCCTACAGTTAGGACCAAAACCAAAATCCCCTCTCAATTCCTTCAATGAACGAGAGGTCCACAAATCGAGTGATCAAACCTATAAAAGTTAGGGTCATCTCACACTCCCACTCTCACTTGGTCGAGCCTTCTTATAGTTAGGACCAAAACCAAAATCCCCTTTCGATTCTTCCATGAACGAGAGGTCCACTTTCAAACTGAGTGATCAAACCTTCCTACAGTTAGGATCATCTCAAACTCCCGCTTGGTCAAACTTTCCTACAGTTAGGGTCAAAACCACAATTCATTCTCGATAAACGAGAAATTCATCTTTAGTTCGATAATCAAACCTTCCGACAGTTAGGATTATCCGAATCTTTTTGATTCTCAGAGTGGAGATCCCACTCTTAGTTTCACCTTCCCAGATTCTTGAAGTGGAGTCCCACTTTGAGTTTTCTTTTGTGACTGAAGATAGAATATAAAATTCTTCCTCTTCAGCTTTAGGAGATAAAATATAAAATTCTTCCTCTTCCGCATTGGGTTCGTCTTTGCCCCAGGAAAAGACACCACTTTTTCAAACTCCTAAAATCCGTGCCTCACACGCACGGAGAATTTTATCCTGAATCCTGAGTAGGGATAAATCAACGCCTAACATGCGTTGCCGGTTTAGTCTTTCACCGATTGAAAAAGACACCAGAATCTAGTCTGGGGAATTTTATCCCGAAGCCTAAGTAGGGATAAGCCAACGCCTAACACGCGTTATCGGTTAGTTCTTAACAGTAAAAAGAACAAAAGCCCACATATTCAATATTGTGGCAGGTTGTTATTAATAACACCAAAATCCGTGCCTCACACGCACGGGGAATTTTATCCTGAATCCTAAGTAGGGATAAGCCAACGCCTAACACGCGTTGCCGGTTAGTTCTTAACAGTAAAAAGAACAAAAGCCTACATATTCGATATTGTGGCAGGTTGTTATTAATAACACCAAAATCCGTGCCTCACACGCACGGGGAATTTTATCCCGAAGCCTAAGTAGGGATAAGCTAGTGTCTAACATGCGTTGCCCGTTAGTTCTTAACCGTAAAAAGAACAAAAGCCCACATATTCGATATTGTGGCAGGTTGTTATTAATAACACCAAAAGTCATGCCTCACATGCACGGGAATTTTATCCCGAATCCTAAGAAGGGATAAGTCAACGTCTAACACGCGTTGCCGGTTTAGTCTTTCACCATTTGAAGAAGACACCAGAATCCAAGTCTGTGGACTTTTATCCCGAAGCCTAAGTAGGGATAGGTCAGCGCCTAACACGCGTTGCCGGGTAGTCTATTCCCGTGAGAAAGACGAAGTCTACGTATTCAATATCGTAGCACTAAAAGAGTTAACTCTTTTAGCGTAACGTTACATGCGGAACGGACTTAAACAATCTGCATGCAAGCCCGATTCAAACGGTAATCGGTAAAGGCACGTCAAATCCGTTGATGGCTGAGGATTTGCCAAAAATCTTAAGTCTACGTCTAACACACGTTGCTGTTTAGTCTTTTCACAGGAGAAAGATGAAGTCTACGTATTCAATATCATAGCACCGAAAGAGTTAACTCTTCTAGCACAACGTCACGTGCAGAACGGATTTAAATAATCTGCACGCTTGCCCGACTCAAACGGTAGTCGGTAAAGGCTAATCAAACCCGTTGATGGCTGAGGGTTTGCCAAAAATCCTATAAATGCGAGAGTCATTGACGCATCAACTTCATTAGTTGGTCTCGTGACTTGAGCATCCAACAGCTTCGAGATAAGATCCATATATCTGCAGACGAAATAACTATAATAGTTGGTACTGCAGCCTAAAACTTGGGACCGCCATGCTCTAATATCTTAAGAACTTAAACTGTGTATACTCCAGCAAACGTACGAGTATAAACTATGTTAATGTTAGGCAATTCGAAACCCTAAGGTCAACGCCGGTCAACGCGTAACCCTAGGTCAACGTCGGTCAATGCGTTGCGACAAAAAGTCAATGTACGGCTGTCTGAAACCATAATTCAACACGATATGACAGAGATAGGCAGTTCTAAGTCGACTCAACGACAAGGGCCAAAATCAACTCACCCGCTTAGATTTGAGACTTCGACGATGGCCAGACAATAAACGCAACGCCGAGAGAATCTCAGCTGTCCGACAAAATACTAGATAGACTGAAAATCGAAGGAGTCAAGAATCGAAGCTAACTACAGGTCCTTTTACACCGACTGAAGGTTGGACCGATCATATCCAAAGTATTCCAGCCTCCTCTATAAAAGAATGAGGCTGAAACACTTTGGAGGGAGTATCTATAGGCGTCTAAAAATGCCTATAGATGCCCGCACACAGCTCGAGATGAAGAGAAGATGATGAACGTTGTTATCCGAGTCTAAGAGGATTATCTGTCGTCGACAAGCGCATGAAGCGAAACGACGAACCAAGTGGCCCGCGTGTGTCAATCAACACGCGCATCAGCTCGCGCGCATCAATCAACACGTGCGCGTCAATCAGTTCGCGCACGTTAATCAGTTCGTGCGCGTTTAACGGTTAATCCCACAACGAAGCGTGTAAGTTAACAAGATGATCAATCACGCAAAACGGGGGAAACTACAAGTCTCGGAAAATCAAAAAAGTCAGGAAACATACAAGTTCGGCCCAAAGCCAGATCACCAGAAGGTGACGCGGCGGCCGAACCACCAAATGGTGGGTCGGCCAAGGCCGAGCCACCATATGGTGGCCCGGCCAGGCCGAGCCACTGGGTGGCAGTTCGGCCAAAATCAGTTTTTTTTGGTTTTTATGGATTCTTTCGGGATCTGATTTGCTCCTGGATGTTCCAACCGATCTGATACTGTGGTTATGTTGTTTCTAACTGAAAATAGAGAGGATCCCTCGTTTTGATCTAAGAAAACCACCAACCAAGCCTATAAATAGAGGCTCGAATGCTCATTCTTGCGGGGAGGACATCAGGAGGGCGAAGCGCTGCCGAATTAGAGAGTGGAGCCACGAATTTTAGCAAGGGTTAGCAGATCTCGGCGATCTCCTATGCATAAAGAGTGGAGTTCGAGAGATTTGAGACCCATCCCCTATTCCTCCGGATTTAAGCTTGGTCTTAAATCCCGAGAAGAGCCGTGGTTTTGCTTAGTCAAAATCACCGCTACTGCAATTACTTCCTTCGTGAAGTGAGAACATTGATCATCCAACTTCTGCTAATCGGATCTGATCCGTGGCAATCCACAGATATTAATGTCCCCGGCACAGGCAAAGATCCCACGTAAGTAGCGAGTGATAAACGTCCGTTGCGTTGTTTGACAAGAGTTGTAATCTTTATTTTCATTGTGTAAATGAGATCTTATAAAAAATCGATTTTCTTTCTTTTTGAACTTATTGTAATGGCTTAAATTGTAATGAGTTCGTCACTAATGAAAATATCAACTTTTGACCCAAACACTTAATTGTGGTGACATTGTATCTATTGATTGATATGATTTATAGAAATTCCATTGATGGATGCATAATGCCTACCTGTATTTGAAGTAAATATATGTTATGAAAGTGACATGTTTTATTCTAATCTGATCTGTTATATACCTAGAATAGGCAATTCTTTGTTTGCGATCATCGATTACTCATGTACAAATTGAATAGTTTCTTGACCAATACTGTCGTCACGTGATCTACTATTTGTGAGTTATAAACACATTGATCTAGTACAATATCTTTGTTTATTAGTATCTTAAAGTTTTTAAAAGATGTGTGATCATTCAATTCGCAAAGAAATTTTGCATATGAATTTACTTGTAATATGTCCATTAACCTTTTAGTTATGGTTTGACTCATATTCACATTAACTTTTAGTGGTGGTTTCACTCATATTTGCATTATCTTATATTCTCATTCAATTTTATAGCTCATTCTTCATATCATAGAAGTAAAACTGAAAGTATGAAGAATTATTTTCTTTCAAAATTAGAGCAGTGTGATTATGATATATTTCACCGTGTACTTTAAATAGAAAAATTTCTTTAATGCAATGTCCCTATCAAATCTTACCCCAAACAATATGAATAAAAAATGCTATTATAACTCACTTGCCTGGAGCAACTATATTGTATATAGGCCATATACAGTAGCCTCATGTATTTTCTGGTTCTGACTGCAAATACGCAAGAGTGGTAGTCATGCGTATTTTCTGACTTTAATTACGTTTATAATTAATATTCTCTTAATTACACAGGACTATTGGTCCTGTGTATATTAAAGATTATTTTTTTTACAAAATCGACCTCTTTTTTGCAAGTCTTGATAGTGTGGCAAACAAGAGGTCAATTTTTTTGATTATTATGTAAAACAATCGATTTTGCTAATATTTTAAAAATTGATCTTTTTAAAAATTCTCCTAAAATAAACTGTTAATTCAAAATATGAAATGGGCGAGAAGACCTAAATATTTTGGTGATTAATTGACACATAAATATGGAAAATAGTAATTGAAACAAAGTTATATTTAAATTGAATCTAACAAGGCACTTCACAGAATGAAGCATAAAATGAATCCAAGAAATTATTAAAAAATAATTAAAGAAACTAATTTAAAAAATATGAGATCAAGGGATAGAGGGAGAGAGGACCTCACTGACATGAATTTTATTTCTCTCCAAGCGTGACAGCGAAATTGGTGGAGAATGAGCAAGGAGAAAAGTGAACAGAATAGGTGACAAAGTGGACGTGCTTATATAAATAGGTTATTAAGATATTCATACTAAAATCTTAAATACATACATGTTGGTCCCTAACATTGTAATTGCTCATTTACAAGGATATTACTATTCAGTATTAAATCAATTTTATAATATAAGATTATATCCCCTT
>BQKN01048598.1:0-10095 GCA_022839385.1 Asparagus kiusianus | reverse complement strand
ACTTTTGGGAGAGCCGAAACTCTGCCGAATTGAGATCTCGTTCTAGAATTTTAAAGGCTTGAAGACTTGGACATTCAGATTTGGTACTCGGCGAGCATCCGCATCACAAAAGGTAGAAGTTCGAGAGAGGGAATCAGATCTGAGATCTACACGAGACAACACTCCGGATCAAAGCTTGGCCTTTGATCCTGAGAACTAAAGGCTACTATTTCCTTGGTGAAATAGTACCCCCCGGCTGTTATTTCCTTCGTGAAATAGCACCCGTCGAATCGTGTAGATCTGCCCGGATCTAGATCGCGCGGTGGTCAACGGATAAACCCCCGACGCAGGCAAACAACCCACGCAAGCGAGCGACCGCAAAACAGGAGCTCGCGATTTGTTCGACAAATAAGGAAAGTTGTAATCTTTTTATTTTTTGTTGATTTCTTGTAACCGGATCTTATAAAAAGACTGAATCTTTGTAATCGATAAACAATTACTGAGTGTGCAATGGAATCATCAATGAAGAAAGCTACAGTTTTTCCCGCGAACAATCTGGCGACCACAGTAGGAGCCGCCGATCTCGCTACCGAGATCGGAGCGTCACAGCCACGGATCTCGATCCCGGTCGTGGAGGAGGTCGAATACGAGTTCGACCAGCAGAAATATGAGGAGTACGTGTCCTCGTCTGGATCAACCTCCCCCCGCAAGTCCAAGAAATCTCAGAAGTTCTCCTCCAGGAGGAAAGTTCGTTGGTACGAAGAAGTTGAAGCTACCAACGACGACTTCACCCCGATTGGTGCCGAAGTTACATCGGGTGAAGCTCCATCGGCCTTCAAGCAGGTCAAATCCGCCATAGAAGGCGTGGTGACTCTCTCTAAGAGAGCTCGCCAGAGGCAGCGTCAACGCCTTGCGAAACAATTCGCAAAGGCCATGGAGTCTGTTGACGGGGTCCGCTACAATGCGGTTCTGAAGAGCAAAAGAGGCAAGCAGCCTTAACAGTCAATGAATGGTGGTTCCTCCAAGCCGCCAACGATGGAGTGGGTCCGTGTCAAACGGAACCGTTCGACTCTAGAGGAGCGCATCCGCAAGCGCCGCGCATTATCAGCGCAGGCACGGGCTAAAGCTGAAGAAGCCCGTCGAAAGCTGCAGAATGAGGTGGCCAAGAAGACGCCATCAACTCGCAAAGTTTGGAGGCCGAAGTCTGAAGCGTCGTTTCAGACCAAGGAGCAACAACTGCAACCATCGAAAGTGCAACTTCCGGCGAGTTAATCCAAACCGCCGATGACTTCCATAACTGCTCCGGGAGATCCCGCAGGACCGTCCCAGAAAAGTAAGTCGGTTTTGGAGCGTCTCGATCCACTTCCTAAGGAACGAGGCAAAATTCCAGTTCAGGAGCGTTTGGGGCCAATGAAGAAGTCCCGAATGATTCAACACGCTGGGGGTCGCCACAACCCTCAACATGACGAGAAAATCAGGGCAACCAAGGGCACTACGCTGTGCATTGAAGTTCAGGAGCCCGTTGAGAATTCACACCCACAAAGGCGTGTCTCGAGACGCGTGACTCTCGAAAGCCCGAAGAAGGTGGTTCACTCTCAGAAGGAAATGTTATCGTCTGATGACGATGACGTTATACCTGGGAAATCGTGCCAACACACGATAGGTTGCTCCGACTTTCAAACGAACGAGCTGTACTATCGTGCTGGGGGTACGAATAAAACCAGAAAAAGGAGTCCTCGAAGGCTCGAAACTCAGTGCCATTGTTCAAAGCTCATTCGGGCGGTACTGTCTGAGTGCAACTGTATCAAGGCAGTCCCTGAGAGAGTTTCTGTGTTCGAAAGGCTCAGTACAGAAACATCAAAACCAAGGCATAGGCGTTTCCGGCAAAGAAGAACGGTGGTCGGTGATGGAGAATTTCCGAGGGTCACCGCCAATATGACCAGCAAGGGAACATCGGCTCAGGACAATCCCGAGGCGATTCCAGAGGTGCCCCGACGTGTAACTCGTCTACTGTCCGGAGCTATTATTCGTACAACGTATGGTAGGGTTCGGACAAGAGTACCTTCGGGAGATAAAGAATCAGATGCCGGCTCGGCAATTGTATCTGACAATACCGTGTCCAGTGAAGGACAACCCCGCGAGTCATTCATGATAAGCGCGGAGCAAGTGGCCAAGATGCTCGAAGAAGCCATGGCCAAACAACAGGAGAGCTTCAGGTTCGAAATGCAGATGGCCATGCAGAATATGAGAGAAATGCATGAGCAACAAATCCAGGCACTAACGAACCAGCAAGGCGAACCAAGCCGTCGTAATCAGGTTGTTCAGGAAGTTGAGAATGCGGGTGCGGATGAAGCTCGCAATACCAACAACCCTCCCGTTAATGCAGGGGGTGGCAATGAGGATGATAGTCACAACACCACGCTTCCGCCTCAGAATCGTGCTAACGAAGATACAGGTGAAAGTTTAAAGATCAAAAATCTTGAGAGCAAAATCAATACATTGATTTCCGCTCAAGAGACGAAAAAGACGGGCATTCCTTGTCCATACCCAAGAGAGTGGGAATCAATCCCATATCCGGCGAAGTTCAGTCTAATTAACTTCACGCCGTTTAATGGGATGGGTTCACCCACTCAGTATTTGATTTACTTCAAATCACACCTGGGGGTAATCTCTGGCAATGAGCCTCTGATGGTGCGGTCATTCGTTGGCACTCTTCGCGGAGCCACCTTCGATTGGTATCGCCGCCTCAAGCCAGGTAGCATAAATAGCTGGGATGACATGGAGACTAAGTTCCTCACAAATTTCTTCGACGACGACACCGAGATATCTATCGGATCGTTGCTCGATGAGAAGCAGAAGGACGGGGAGTTGGTCGACACCTTCGTCAAAAGGTTCCAGAACAAGGCGATGAATTACCGGGACCCGATCACTGAGGAGTTCATCCTCTAGACCTGCCACAACAATCTTTCATTGGACGTGTTGGAGGCAATGGGGACAGCACCGTCCAAAACGTGGAAGGATCTGAAGGTCCGAGGGGAGCAAGCTGAGCGATTCCTCAGGAGGAAGAAGGCGGAGAGAGGCCAACAAGCGGCGAATGCTCCGGCGTAGAATTTCAACCCAAAGGGAAAAGGTAAAGCTCATGCTAATGCAGTTGATGCTAACCAAACTTTTCAATTGCCACCTCAGCAACAGCAGCAGCAACGAGCGCCACAACAGTCGCAGTCGCAATGGCAACAACGGCCTCAGAAGCAGAAGTCTTCGGAGCCGAGGTTTCCTAAAGTGTACTCTTTCAAAGATGACGAAGTTCCCGACATCTTTAAGTACCTGTTAGAGAACAACAAAATCCAGCTGCCGACGATTATGGATCAAGAAGGAGCCAGCAAAGTGACGGATCCAAAGTACTGCGCGTACCATAGAGCGGTTCATCACCCTACGAGGTCATGCTACCACCTCAAGGACAAGATCCAGGCATTAATTGACGTGGGCGTCATAACCCCGAAGCCTGCTAAGAATGTGGGAGCAAACGCAGTGTCGATCAGTTTTGGATCGGTGCCCACGACATGGTTCGAGCCGAAACACGTCACCAAAGTGGGGATGAAGACGGTGAATGATGACCCACATGGACAGCGCCAAAAGGGACTTGTGCCACACACAGCCCCGAATGGCGAAATCCTCTGGGTTCATCCGGATCTGATTGAAGATGAGCAGTGGGTGACTTCCTCGAAAAGAAAGAGTAAAGGCAAAGCCTGCAACGCTACTTCCGCAATCTTCGAAGAGGATGGCGATGAAGCTCCTACCTTCCCGCTCTCTGAAGAAGAACAAGAAGTCTTTGCGACCCGGAGCAGAAATGAGTACCACTTTAACTATCCGTCGCCCAGTGACCAGTTAGCTGAGCAGGAGGTGACCAAACGGGGACCAGCTAAGACTCTCACAGAGCTGGGGGTGATTGCAGCTCCTAAACCGGTTGAAGATGCTCGACGACAGCCGACGGATCAACAGAAGGAAAAGAAACCCCAAGAGGTGCAGAATCCGAAGCAGTCTCGTTTCAATCGTCCGATTGGAAGAGATAAACCGGAGAGCTCGAAAACTCCGCGGGTTTTTGATATCATGGCTCAATTAGCCAATATTCCAGCACGAATAACGCTGTATGAGTTGCTTCGGTTGTCTAAAGAGACCAGGGAGGCATTACGAGAAGCCTTGGCCGATTCAGAAGCATTCCTCAATCGGATCAAGCCGGCACCTGAAGAGCCAGAACCGTCAGTTCAACAGTGCAATGTAGCGGCTAAGAACCTTCCCTGCATCACCTTCACCAAAGAGGACATGCAGACGAAGAATTCAAACCATGATCGGCCCCTGTACTTTGTCGGGTACATTGGCTCCAGCGAAGTCAACCGAATCCAAGTGGATCCGGGTTCCGCTGTGAGCATTATGCCGCTTCGCCTAATGCATAGCCTTGGCATTCCAGTCAGCAAATTGGCGTCTACAGGCACGGTCATTTATGGATTCAGCACCAGCGGGTCAAGGCCTTTGGGGAAGATCCGAATAAAGTGCCAAATGGGCGATCTGAAGACGGAGGTCACGTGTTACGTGATAGATGCTAAGACATCGTATAACTTTCTACTGGGTCGGCCTTGGATCCATAGTAACGTTATAGTTCCCTCCACCCTACATCAGTGTCTGAAATATGTCGACACTGATGGAAGAGTCAAGACGGTGGTCGCGGATAAGCAACCATTTAAAGGGTTTGAGAATTATTTCACTGATTCTCTCCTTTATGGTAACGAATCCGATACTGAACCATCGGTCCAAGGCACGGACAGCGGAGAAGAAGCTGATTCCGAAGCCGAATTCGATTACAATGGTGGTTTTGTTCTAAATGACATTGTACCCTTTGTAATCAATCTTGACGATGAACAATCGTCAGATGGCAGTTGTAACTGGCAACTTGCCGATATTGAAATAAAAGATGATTTAGAGTACTCCTTGTCTCTTGATGATGCGATAAAAGGATTAGACGATAAGCCTGAGTTATATACGCCGCTCCGATCATCTTATGTAACAAAGAAACACCTCCAACATTCTTTCGGAACGACCCTGATCGTCCCTGCCAAAGTAGGAGGCGAAAAAGAAGTGGTTTACGGTAAAGGAGAGAATTTTCCGTTGCTAGATCATTTCCTAAGAGAAGATGAGGATGACGACAAATCTGGTCTGCATTTATCTAAGTATAGTCCAGAAGCGCGCAAGCTTATGGAAAAACAGGGATACGATTTCGCACTCGGAGAAGGATTGTATTTTGATCGAGGTTCCCGTATCCCAGCCAAAGCAGCATATGTACCAAAAGGGAAACCGGAGGATTATTATCGTCACAAAAGAGGCTTAGGCTATGTTTCCTCGTCTGATGATGAATGTGGTTGGCAAATTATCGATCAAATTGCTAACAAGGCTAGGGATGGGTACTTGTCAGATTCCTCAGAATGGGACTCCGATACGAGTCTGGGGGAAGCATTCAAATCCCTAATGGTGAACATGGCTACAGCTGATCCATCTACGATGGAGGACGACGATCAAATACCAACGTGGGAAGACCCATGGGTTCATCACCTGAACATGCAGTATGGTGATAGGTTTGAACAGAGGGAACCCCCCACCGAAGACAAAATAGTCCAAATTAATATGGGCGATGAAACCAACCCAAAACCCATATTCATCAGCGATAGTCTTCCCCCAGATGAGGAGGAGGAATTAATTGCTCTCATCAGGGAATATATTGACGTCTTCGCTTGGAACTACGAGGACATGCCAGGGCTCGACCCCAATGTGGAGGTGCACCGCCTCGATATCAAGTCGGATGCCAAACCTGTCAAACAACAGCAGAGACGGTTTTGTCCGCAGATTATGGAAGCCATTGAGGCAGAGGTTAAGAAGTTGATCGACTCAGGATTTATCCGAGAGGAATAACATCCAGACTGGCTAGCTAATATTGTCCCAGTCATGAAGAAAAATGGTAAGATCAGGATATGCATCGACTTCAGGGACCTGAATGCGGCATGTCCGAAAGATGACTTTCCTCTCCCAATCACGGACGTCATCATCGATAATACGTGCGGATTCGAGAGGATGTCCTTCATGGATGGCTTTTTGGGGTATAACCAGATTAAGATGCACCCGGAGGATGAGAAGCATACAGCGTTCAGAACGCCCTCGGTGTCTTCTGCTACACAGTTATGCCTTTCGGTCTAAAGAATGTAGGCGCCACATACCAACGAGCGATGATGAAGATTTTCCAAAAGCATCTCAGGAAAACGGTCGAGTGCTACGTTGATGATTTGGTTGTAAAAAGCCGCAACAAAGAAGATCACATCAAGGACTTGAAGACGATGTTCGATCTCATGCGAAGTCATCAATTGAAGATGAACCCCACCAAATCTTTCCTTGGAATGTCCAGCGAAAAATTCCTTGGATTCGTCATCACCACTAAAGGTATACACATCGATCCTGACAAGGTGAAGGTGATACATGAATTGCAGCCCCCGAAGAATCTAAGGGAACTCAGAGGATTGCAAGGGCGTTTAGCTTACATCCGGCAGTTCATCTCAAATCTCTCTGGGAAGTGCCAACCGTTATCTAAGCTAAACAAGAAAGGTGTGTCGTTTATTTGGGACGACGCCTGCCAAAAAGCGCTCGAAGATATCAAGACGTATCTGACGAACCCTCCTGTTCTTGTCGCACCAAAATCAGGTAAACCGTTCTTGATTTACATCAAAGCGATGAACCATTCGATAAGTGCTTTATTAGCACAAGACGATGATAATGGTCACGAACAGGCAGTTTATTATTTAAGTCGGACTTTGGTAGGCGCTGAGTCCCGATATCCGATGATTGAGAAAGAATGCCTCGCATTAGTATTCGCGGTACAAAAGATGCGGCATTACTTGGTCGGACAAACTATTTACATTATCTCTAACGTTAATCCAGTACGGGTATTTATGACGCAACCGGGTTCGATGAATTAGCGGTTAGCGAAGTGGGCCCTTCTCTTGTCCCAGTATGACTTGCACTTCAAACACCAGAAGTCGGTCAAAGGACAAGCGATTTGTGATCTTTTGGCGGCAAGCCCGACAACAGATACGGCAGAAGTATATGATGACTTGCCGGATGAAACCCACGAGGTTAACACCACATCGCATCAACAAGTATGGTAATTATACTTTGATGGTGCTTCAAGAGCAGTTAATAAGGCAGTAACCCCCGGATGTCCTAAAGTCTCCTCTGGGGTTGGAGTTGTCTTAGTTTCCCCAGGGAAGCATGTGATGCCTCGGGCTTATTCATTGACTGGTCCGTGCTCCAATAATGTAGCCGAGTACAACGCGCTTCTTATTGGACTCAGTTTCGCCAAGGAGCTGGGGGTCGAATATCTCGAAGCTTTTGGGGATTCTCAATTGATAATCAACCAAGTCCGTGGAGAGTATGAAGTCAGGAACCAAGACCTGATCCCGTACCACCAGGAGGCCGTCCAAATGGCAGATTCTTTCGAAGAATTCTTTATCGAATACATCCCGTGTCTCCAGAACGCTTATGCGGATGCACTGGCGACACTAGCAGTATCACTCGCGCAGCCGCCCGAGACTGAACTGCTAGTCACAGTAAGATCGCATCAACTCTGCATACCCATATACAATATGGATATCGAAGAGGAAGATGATAGAAACATAAACACCAAAGAGGTAAACTCAACTCAAATCGGGTCTGAGTCCCGAGATTGGCGTTTTCCTATCATTGACTACGTCTAATACGGTATTTTGCCAGAGGATGTAAAAGAAAGGGAATCGATCCGCCGAAGAGCACCAAGGTTCTTCTATAATTCCGAGACCCGTACATTATACCGTCGAGGGTATGATGATTTGCTCCTCCGATGCCTTTCGAATGAAGAAGCAGAAGAAGTTCTTAAGGAAGCACACGAAGGAGAATGCGGTGCGCATCAGCCTGGTCCCAAGCTGTATGATCGCATCAGAAGAATGAGATACTTTTGGCCAACAATGGTCCGTGATGCGATCGAATACGCACGAGGATGTCACGCCTGTCAAGTGCATGCAAATTATATGCACCAACCACCGGAGCGGTTACACACGTCAACCACTTCTTGGCCATTCGAGACATGGGGTATGGACATTGTCGGTACTATTTTTCCCCCTTCAGTCAAAGGTGATCGGTTTATTCTCGCAATCACGGATTACTTTTCAAAGTGGGCTGAAGCAATTCCTCTTAAGGAAGTGAAGACGAATAACGTCATCAATTTTATCAAGCATCATGTCATATACCGACACGACGTGCCGAGACGGATCATTCATGACAACGGTCCGCAGTTCATAAGCAACGCTTTCGTCAGGTTCTGCGACAAATTCAAAATTCAAGATGTTTCGTCGACAGCTTATTATCCCGCTGCGAATGGATTAGCTGAGGCTTTCAACAAGACGATCATTAAGATCCTATCAAAACTCGTGAAAACCAATAAACGAGACTGGGACGATAAACTCGGTGAAGCACTCTGGGCTTATCGCACCACAGTACGCACACCTACTGGAGCCACCCCGTATTCATTGGTATACGGATGTGAAGCTGTGCTGCCTTTGGAGATTCAGATCCCATCCCTTCGGATCGCTCTCGCAACTGAGATGTCGACAGAAGAACAGCATCAAAAACGTCTCGAAGAACTCGAGAGGTTGGATGAAAGGCGCTTGGAAGCTCAACAACACATTGAGTTTTATCAAGCCAGAATATCTAGGGCTTTTGATAAAAGGGTCCGACAGAGAAGCTTCAAGGAAGGAGATCTGGTCCTCGCTGCTCGCCGACCGATAATCCTCAATTCCAAGAAGAAGGGTAAGTTTGAACCCAAATGGGAAGGACCATTTGTGGTAGACATAGTCTACTCAAACGGTGCATATCGCCTCGTTTCTCTAGAGGGCGTCAGGCAATTAATGCCAATAAATGGGAAGTTCCTGAAAAAGTACTATCCCTAGTACATTCCGGATAACCCATTTATCGGAAAGTTCCTCAAAGAATATTCCATTTGATATTCTAGAGGATAACCCAAAATTTTTCTACCACCAAAATCCCTCACTGATCAATTTCAATTGACAGTGAGTCCACCAAAAACTGTCTTTCTGGTCCAAACCACAACCAAAATCCCCTCTTGATTCTTTCCACGAACAAGAGACCCATTTTCAATTCAGAGCCTCCTTTCGATAAACGAAAGAACTCCCCTCTTTTCTCTTTGGTTAAATCTCTTCATGGTTATAACCAAAGTTGAAATTCCTTTTCGATAAACGAAAAACTCATCTAGATAACCGATCCTATAAAATGTAAGCTTATTTAGATCTTCCGGATTCTCGGAGTGGAGATCCCACTTCTAGTTTCTTTCTTCCACTGGAAATAGAATATAAAATTCTTCCTTTCTAGAATCAAGGAATAGAATATAAAATTCTTCCTTCCTTGTTCGGGGAATAGAATATAAAATTCTTCCTTCCCACACCAATCCTTTTCCAAGAATTTAGGATTCATCCTAGGAAGTTTATCCCGAATCCTAAGAAGGGATAAATCTGCGCCTAACACGCGCTGCCGGTTCAGTCTTTCTCCATAGAAGAAGACACCAGAGTTCGATTCTGGGGTATTTTATCCTGAAACCTAAGTAAGGATAAGTCTGTGCCTAACACGTGCTGCCGGTTAGTTCTTAACCGTTAAAAAGAACACTCGCCCACATATTCAACATTGTGGCAGGTTGTTATTAATAACGCCAAAATCCATGCCTTACACGCATGGGGAATTTCATCCTGAATCCTAAGTAAGGATATGCCGATGCCTAACACGCGTCGTCGGTTTAGTCTTTGTCCGTAGAAAAAGACACCAGAGTTCGATTCTGGGGTATTTTATCCTGAAACCTAAGTAAGGATAAGTCAGCGTCTAAAACACGTTGCCGGGTAGCCTATTCCCGTAACAATGGCGAAGTCTACGTATTCAAAGTCGTAGCAAAAAGTCTATGGGAGTTTATTCCTTTAGCACAACGTTACATGCAGAACGGATTTAGACAATCCGCATGCTAGCCCGACTCAAACGGTAGTC
>BQKN01048594.1:0-10775 GCA_022839385.1 Asparagus kiusianus | reverse complement strand
AATCTAGTACCCATGGTTCATGAGGAGAAGCTATGTAAGCATCCATATCTGAAGAGGATGCATGAGTAGCCGAATGACTGTTCTGAGAGAGCTCTAGCTAGCGTAACCTCTCATAATCTGCCTGAGAAATCTGAACAGTAAGAACAGTAGTAGCTGGATTACTAGAAATAGTAGTAGAAATAGGTGAGCGAGTCGATTCGGCATCGGCTACTTGGGCCTATTGAGGACGACCAAACTTCTCCCAACACTTCTCAGAAATATGATTGGTCCTCCCACAGTGACCACACTGACGTGAACCCCTATCAGAATCACCCTGTCTCCCACTAAAAGAGCCATGTCCTCCCAAAGAATCACGACCACGGCCTCTGCCTCTACTAGAGAACATGGCAGACTGATCCACTGAAGGTGAAGACGGTGCAGAAGTATCAGAAGAAACACCAGTAAAGACCTGCATGACTCTGGAGAATATAGCAGTCAGTAAGGGGATGGTATCTCCACCTAATATCTGTCCTCTCACCTGGGACTGCAAGTTAGGATGCAATCCAGAAAAAAACTTGGACACTGCCAAGTCACGGAGATATCCTAACAACGTCGCCGCATCAGCTACTGCAGGCTGATGCATCTCCAGTTCGTCTATCAGTCCCTTTAACTCACCAAAGAACTCCGGAACTGACCTATCTCCCTGTTTGAGCGTAAACAGTCGCTCATAAATCTCAAATACACGGGAAGCATTCTTCTCATTTCCATACATAATCTTCAGGTTGTCCCACATCTCCTTCGCAGTGGTTAAGAACATAACACTGCTACTAATCTGTGGTTCCGTACTGTTGAGGAGCCACGTCATAACACAATAATCAGACGAGAGCCAGGAACTGTAGGTGGAATCTGTGGTGGGTGGAGGAGAGGCCAGAAGATGTGGAAGTTTGCTCTGAGCGCCAATGAAGATGCGAAAAGCCTGAGCCCAGAGCAGATAGTTTGTACCATTCAACTTTATTGTAGTCCCCAAGACTACCTTGGACGCAGAAGTCTGACCAGCAGCAGCAGAGGGAGATGTAGAAGAGGAGGAGAGATCTGTTTCCGACATTGTTGCACAATAGTAGTAGGCAGGTAGTAGTCAAATAATCAGGGCAGTAGTAGAGATCTGTTCTTTAAACATAGACTAAGAGCAGATCAAAAAATAGGCAGTAGTAGATGACCGGATCGGGTCATGTGTGGCCTCGAATCACCTATTCAAGGCCATAGAAAAAAAGAAAGGATAAAACAAACGGTGCGACACTATAGCGGCGGCGGCACTGTAGCAACGACGATACTGTAGCGGCGGTGACACTGTAGCAGCGCGTTACTGTAGCAGCACGGCTAGTGGTGGCGGTAGTGCCGGCGGCAAGGAGAAGAGACGACGGCGGCTAGGGTTTTTGAATGAGGATTTGTGGCGGCTAGGGTTTCAAGCTCTGATACCATGTAGAAAGAGATAATTGAGAGAGCAAAAACCCTAACTACCTTAATTCATTCAGATACTAGAGAGATATATATAGTTATACAAATAGGGGTATGGTTAACGGGTCACAGCCCATTAACCCAATACCCAATAGACTTAATCCAACAATAACTATTTAATTTCTAAGGATCAAGTCTTTGGTCAAGCCATGAGATAAGCATCCCAACAAAAAGAATAGGAATGACTTTCAGGTTTCTCAGTTGAGTGGCCTAAGCCAATCCTTTTATTTCATAACGACACCTCACATCGCATTGAATCAAATTATGAGTACAGAAGTCAGTTGATTATTGCTTTTGACAACAAACTACTGAGCAATGAGTTACACATCTCTTTGCTTCATCTCACAAGCAAGCAATCTTGATTTCAGCCAAAAAAAGTCAAAATTTCCCCTTCCCAAAGTTTGAGAGATCTGTTGTTGTTGAATCAAGAACCATTAGTTCGGCAATGTAAAATTCAACATCCAGCTCCTCTAAAACATTCTAAGAATCACTAAACAGAAAAAATTAGAAGCGGCAGGAAAAAAAATAGAAGAAAACCAATAGAGACTACAATAATCGCTGGTTGCAGAACAATACTTTCTATAATTACTTGTGTTTTAGCTTTTTCTATTGTTTGAAACCATTGTGGGCATGACAGGGCTGATGTTATATTCCCAATGACAGATGATGATATGACTGCCTTTGTCTTGCAAAGTATCTGAGATTCAATCATCCAAGTTGGTTACCAAAACAATTGAACGTTCAACGTGCATGCTAATAATATTATGATATAGAAGAAACAGCTAACAAACACTCCAATTTATTATTATACACAAGTATTTATAAGAAGATGAGTTAAGTAAACTAATGATGATAAAAAGAGGGGAAAACATACACTCAGCCAAAGACCGAACTAAGTTTCACTCAATAAGCAGTGCATGTCTTAAGAAATGAGAGCTGTGATATGAACTCCGGTTTTATCTTCTGCAGCTTGGGAACCACAGTTGTCATTGAAACTCTTTCCATAGGTGAGGATCTTGAACAAATCAAACCCAACTTAATTATAGATGGCATGCACTTGTATATGGCAGACAAATTTTCTGGATGTTGCTCAGAACTCGAAGCGTCTTTTAAAAGACTGTGATCCACAACATCTAACAAAGAAGATGCGTATACTTTGCATATCCACTCCCTCAAATTTGATTCTCCACAGAACATTGTGTCAGTTGGCCTTTTTCTAGAGATCAATTCCAACAAAAGGATTCCAAAGCTATAGACATCACCCATTTTTGAGACTGTTCCCAGAGAGCCATATTCTGTTACAAACATTACTTTCAATGAATCAATTAGGCCAAACCTATAACCATGATCATAGACAAAGGAGACTAGATTTTACGAATCCAAATCTCAAAATAAGCTTCATAAAAACTTTATTATGGACCACCCAATGTATCATTTGTACCATTCGACTTAATGTATACAGTTTTAACTTTTGAATAAAAGATTTCAAGTAGTTTGAATATGTTAGATTAAGTCTATTGGGTATTGGGTTAATGGGCTGTGACCCGTTAACCATACCCCTATTTGTATGACTATATATATCTCTCTAGTATCTAAATAAATCAATTAAGTTAGGGTTTTTGCTCTCTCAATTATCTCTTTCTACGTGGTATCAGAGCTTAAAACCCTAGCCGCCACAAATCCTCATTCAAAAACCCTAGCCGCCGCCGCCTCTTCTCATTGCCGCCAGCACTACCGCCATCACTAGCCGTGCAGCTACAGTACCACGATGCTACAGTACCGCGTCGCTACAGTACCACGCCGATACAGTACCGTGCCGCTACAGTATGACGCCGTTTGTTTTGTCCCTTTTTTCCATGGCCTTAAATAGGTGATTCGAGGCCACACATGACCCGATCCGGTCATCTACTACTGCCTATTTTTTTGATCTGTTCTTAGTCTATGTTTAAAGAACAGATCTCTACTACTGCCCTGATTATTTGACTACTATCTGCCTACCACTATTGTGCAACAATGTCGAAAACAGATCTCTCCTCCTCTTCTACATCTCCCTCTGCTGCTGCTGGTCAGACTTCTGCGCCCAAGGTAGTCTTGGGGACTACAATAAAATTGAATGGTACAAACTATCTGCTCTGGGCTCAGGCTTTCCGCATCTTCATTGGCGCTCAGAGCAAGCTTCCACATCTTCTGGCCTCTCCTCCACGCACCACAGATCGCACCTATAGTTCCTGGCACTCGTCTGATTATTGTGTTATGACGTGGCTCCTCAACAGCACGGAACCACAGATTAGTAGCAGTGTTATGTTCTTAACCACTGCGAAGGAGATGTGGGACAACCTGAAGATTATGTACGGAAATGAGAAGAATGCTTCACGTGTATTTGAGATTTATGAGTGACTGTTTACGCTCAAACAGTGAGATAGGTCAGTTCCGGAGTTTTTTGGTGAGTTAAAGGGACTGATAGACGAACTGGAGATGCATCAGCCTGTAGTAGCTGATGCGGCGACGCTGTTAGGATATCGTCGTGACTTGGCAGTGTCCAAGTTTCTTTCTGGATTGCACCCTAACTTGCAGTCCCAGGTGAGAGGACAGATATTGGGTGGAGATACCATCCCCTCACTGACTGCTACATTCTTCAGAGTCATGCAGGTCTCTACTAGTGTTTCTTCTGATACTTCTGCACCGTCTTCACCTTCAGTGGATCAGTCTGCCATGTTCTCTAGTAGAGGCAGAGGCCGCGGTCGTGGTCGTGGTCATGATTCTTTGGGAGGACGTGGCTCTTTTAGTAGGAGACAGGGTGATTCTGATAGGGGTTCACGTCAGTGTGGTCACTATGGGAGGACCAATCATATTTCTGAGAAGTGCTGAGAGAAGTTTGGTCGTCCTCAATGGGCCCAAGTAGCCGATGCCGAGTCAACTCGCTCACCTATTTCTACTACTATTTCTAGTAATCCAGCTACTACTGTTCCTACTGTTCAGATTTCTCAGGCAGATTATGAGAGGTTACGCCAGCTAGAGCTCTCTAAGAACAGTCATTCGGCTACTCATGCATCCTCTTCAGGTATGGATGCTTACATAGCTTCTCCTCATGAACCATGGGTACTAGATTTTAGAGCCTTATCCCATATGACAGGTATAAAAGATCGTTTTGTCTCTTTACATCTTTCTGATAAGTTTCTCTCTATTCGTATCGCTGATGGTACACTTTCTCCAGTTCTTGGTGCTGGAGTAGGTCATGCTACTTCCTCTTTGAAACTCACTGATGTGTTATATGCTCCTAAATTCCCTGTTAGCTTATTATCCATTAGCAAGTTTACAAAACACAATAACTGTAAAGTCACCTTCTTTCCTTCTTATTGTGTTTTTCAAAACCTAGCAACCGGGATGACGATTGGTTATGGGCATGAGAGAGGAGGTATGTACTATTTGGACGACAGTGTGCCGAGTGCTGGTCTTGTTGCAGCACAGCGTGATTCTACCTTACTGTGGCATTGGCGTCTGGGTCATCTTTCACTACAGAAACTTAGATCGGTAGTTACTGTTCAGTCTTCCCTTTCTTCTTTAGGTTGTGAGTCATGTGAACTGGGTAAGCACCATCGTGCTTCTTTTCAGAGTCGTGTCGATAAACGCAGTAGTTTTGCGTTTGAGTTAGTTCATTCTGATGTCCGAGGTCCTTATCGTGTTCCCTCTGTGAAGGGTTTTCGATATTTCATTGTTTTTGTTGATGATTTCTCTCACATGACTTGGCTATATTTGTTGAAAGAGAGGTCTGAAGTCTCGCATGTTATTGAACTTTTTTATAATGAAATAAAAACCCAGTTCTCTACTTCTGTTCATATTCTTCGTACTGATAATGCTTTGGAATATATGAAAAATGACGTTTCAAAATTTTGTGCTCTTAATGGTATTATTCATCAAACTTCATGCTCTCACACTTCACAACAAAATGGAGTTACTGAGAGGAAGCATAGACATTCTCGATGTTACTAGAACACTGATGATACATATGAATATTCCAAAGTACTTGTGGTCGGATGCTATCCTCACTGCCTGTTATTTGATTAATCGCATGCCTTCCTCTGTTCTTGATGGTTTGATACCATTCCACTGTCTTTATCCTGCTAAAAAACGTTTTTATGTGATTCCTCGAGTTTTTGGTTGTACGTGTTTTGTTCAGGATTTGACTGCTGGTTTGGATAAATTGTCTCCTAAGTCCATTAAGTGTGTGTTTGTTGGATACTCACGTACTCAAAAAGGGTATATGTGCTATCATCCGACCATCAGGAGATATTTTGTTTCTGCTGATGTTATTTTTTTTGAGTCTGTCTCATATTTTTCCTCTGGTTCTACTACCTCTGTCAGTCCACAGGTGCCACTACCTTCTACGGCTCCCACTACTATTCCGGTATCTGCTCCTGTGGCTACTGCACCAAAGCCTCTACTGACATATTCTCGCCGTCCTAAAGTACATACACCTGTCTCTGCTCCTGCTGACTCTTCTTCTCCAGCTGCAGGTCCATCTCATGTCGAGCCTCATATCTCTTCTGACTTAGATGTTCCTATTGCTCTTCGTAAAGGTAAACGGTCTTGCTCAAAATATCCTATCTCTCTTTTTGTCTCTTATGACCGTCTCACCTCATCATTTCGTCAGTTTGCTTTGTCATTGTCCACTATATCTTTAGGTCACATGAGGAAGCTTTGTTAGTACCCGCCTGGAAACAGGCTATGGATGAGGAGATGAATGCACTGCTTTCTAGAGGGACTTGGGATTTGGTCTCTCTACCTGCTGGAGCGACTGTGGTTGGCTGCAGATGAATGTATACCTTAAAATATCGTCCTGATGGGTCTGTTGATAGATATAAAGCTCGCCTGGTTGCTAAAGGATATACCCAGACATATGGTATTGACTATTTTGAAACATTTTCTCCCGTTTCTCGTCTCAACTCCATCAGAATTCTTTTCTCTCTGACTGTTAATATGGATTGGGCGATGCACCAACTAGATGTGAAGAATGCTTTCCTTTATGATGATTTGGACGAGGAGGTTTATATGGAGCAACCTCCTGGGTATGTTGCTCAGGGGGAGAATCTTATCTGCAGGCTGAGAAAGGCTATCTATGGGTTAAAACAGAGTCCTCGAGCTTGGTTTGATAAGTTCAGCAAGGTTATTTCTAATGTTGGTTTTCAACATTGTCAGTCTGATCACTTTGTCTTTCTTCGACGCATAACAACTGGTTTGGTTATTTTAGCCGTATATGTTAATGATATTCTGCTGACTGGGAGTGACTCTGTTGCCTTAGCTGAGACTAAGGAGTGTCTAAACCTATATTTTGTCACTAAGGACATGGAAAAGCCAAAGTATTTTCTTGGGATTGAAGTTGCATATAAAAAACATGGCCTGTTGTTGTCCCAAATGAAGTATGTACTAGATTTACTAGAAAAAGTAGGTCTCTTGGAATGCAAACCTGCAAGCACTCCAATGGAGATAAATGTTGATTTGTGGCGTGAGGATACCTCTCTACTAGATGATGCTGCACGATATAGGAGACTAATTGGGAAGCTAATATATTTGACAGTTACCAGACCTGATATTATTTTTGCAGTAGGTGTACTGAGCAGGTTTATGCACAAACCTAGAGAGGTACATTGGACAGCAGCTCTGAAGATTTTGGCATATGTAAAAAGTTATCCTGGCAAGGGATTGTTATATAAGAAGCATGGGCATACTCACATTTCGGCTCTCTGATGCTGGCTACGTAAGAGACATGGGAGACCGGAAGTCAACCTCAGGATTTTGTACTTTTGTTGGAGGTAATCTTGTGACTTGGAGAAGTAAGAAACAAGATGTAGTATCACGATCTAGTGCAGAGGCCGAATATAGAGCAATGGCTCACACTGCTTGTGAGATGGTGTGGCTAAGAAAGTTTATGACAGAGCTTGGTTTTGTTCAGTCTGGACCCATGCCAATGCATTGTGACAACCAGTCTGCCATTTATATTGCACAGAATCATGTGTTTTTAATGAGAGGACAAAATATATTGAAGTTGACTGCAATTTTGTCAGAGATGCTTGGGAGAAGAATATAGTATCTCTCACATTCACTCCGTCCTCACAACAACTTGCTGATATTCTTACCAAGGCTACTTCTTCAAAGGTGTTTTCTACTATATGTGACAAGCTGGGCATGGTGGATATTTATGCTCCAGCTTGAGGGGGAGTGTTGGATTAAGTCTATTGGGTATTAGGTTAATGGGCTGTGACCCGTTAACCATACCCCTATTTGTATGACTATATATATATCTCTCTAGTATCTGAATGAATTAAGGTAGTTAGGGTTTTTGCTCTCTCAATTATCTCTTTCTACAGTTATTACTAGTATTAACTCAGTATGCATCTTAAGGAAGATGGAAAAGAAAAAATATTCACTGCGGACATAGTTATTGAATTTCCTTTGTTATTTGATAAAAACTAGGGAAAATCCTCTTTTAACCCAAAGTTTTACCCCAACTTATTTAAAAACCCATTCACTTTTCAAAACATCAATAGACCCACAATATCACATCTCACTTATTTTTAAACCCAAATGTACAATACACCCATTATTTATACTGTATTTATCCAAAAAATTTGAAAAATCCTAAACTACCCTTCATCCCCAACTGATCTCTCCCTCTCCCCTCCTCCTCCATCTGAGCTCAGAAGAGATCTCTCCCTCTCCCCTCCTCCTCCTCCTCTTCCCTCCCTTCACTTCCCCTCAACCACTACCACCAACCTCCTCCTCTTCCCTCCCTTCACTTCCCCTCCTCCCTCAAGCCCATCAACCTCTGCATCCACTGCCCCTATCTCCCCTCGCCGCCACGTCACCCACCACCGACGACCTTGAAGTAGATGAATAGCCCACCAATGATTTCGACATTGACTCCCTGTAGTTCGCCCATCAACCTGAAGCACTTGTCATTGCCGCCAGTGGACGGAGCTTGAGGAGCACTCGGAGTAATGGCGGAGGTCGAAGACCGCCTGGCTTTGTAAGGAGCTGCTTTCGCATAAGCCGACGACGATGGTGAGGATCCTTGGTGCTCAAAGGAAGTGGGTTCGGCAGAAGGAGGTGGGTTATGTTGTTCTCCATTGCAAGTCAGGTTAGTTCAACTCTTTGCCCACCACCTGTTTGTTGAATTTACGCTTAGTGTTCTCTCTTGTCAATATTTGATTTTGATTTTGATTTTGATGATTGTTGGTTACTCAAATTCCAACTGCCTGGCAACCTCAAAAGAAGAGCGTGCTCACGTGTCTGCCCAACCTCAAAACCGCCAGCGGTGGAGTCAATAACCAATACTGCACAGTCAGCTTGAGAGGTACCGGTAATCATGTTCTTGATGAAATCACGATGCCCAGGAGCATCAATAATAGTGCAGTCGTATGTGGTGGTCTCAAACTTCCATAGAGCATTGTCAATGGTCTCTTTCCCTCTCGGCCTTGAGCTTGTCAAGAACCCATGCATACTTGAATGACCTCTTGTTCATCTCAGAAGCTTCCTTCTCGAAACTCTCAATTTCACATTTCCTGACAGCTCCCAACACTGCAAGTTGTCAGCTTGTCTCTCTTATCAATATTTGATTTTGATGATTGTTGGTTACTCAAATTCTAATTTATTGTTCGGTCATTCTAAAATCTCATGAACCTACAACTTGCAGCCTGTCCGTGATCGCTTCAAAAATAACGCTGATGCCAAAAAGCTATTGGAAAAAGTGAAGGTAACCTTTACTTAATGCTCAATTGCTCATAAGATATGTACATTCATGAGATATCAACCATGACTTACATAACTATGGTTCCTCTCTGGACATTATGTTTTAAAATTAGAACTATAGTTCTTGCTTGCATTTATGAATAGAATTTTCCTTAGAGTTGATGATTGATGTGAAAATCCTCCCTCTTTTTGCAAGCGTACAAAGTTACTAGGTGATTATTCTTACTTGTTGGTGTTGGGAATGGTGACGAGTTGTAACATAAAAATTCTAATTTTCTTATTGCTTGGTGGTCCTTCAGATTCTTATTGTTCTTGTGGGTTTTGATAATTCGAAGCATTACGACATCAAAATCGATATTACTTTCATGTATTTTGATTTGGAAATGCACGATAAGTTAGAATTGATATTGCATAAAAGCTTATAGAAGATTCCTTTGAAAGTGGTATGAAGCCTCTTATGCTAGCATTTCTCGATATTACTTTCATGTATTTTGCTTTGGAAATGCACGATAAGTTAGAATTGACAGTTAATAAAATTTTCTTATCATGCAATCATTGATTGTGACATTTATTTGTGCAGGAGCGTAGATTGTAACATTTTTATGGTGGGATACATATATTCCATCATCAATGGCACACCTAACGTAACGCACAACTACCCCTCAATCAGAAACCATTCGTCAATGCACACTAACTTTCCAATCAAATACATGAGAGAATCCCCCACTATTGGCATTCGATCAGATCTTCGCATTGCTGTCACATTGCAACCCAAACGGCAAATCAACTACAGCCTGCAATATGATGTACCAAGTAGTATCCAATGTATCGTGTTGTATGAAATTTTCTATATTATGTATATATAGATGATTTGTGTGCATATTGTATCAAATGCACTATCCAATGTATCATGTTGTATCAAATTTATCAGTGTAACTAGTAGAAATGTATCTAGTAGAAATGTATACAACGTTTCGATAGTGGTGATTTTGGATTATTTCCATTCAATCTTCATGGATTATTTTCATTCAATGTTATGCGCTTGAGTTTAGTGGTTGATAGATATGAATATCTGTAATGAACTGATGCACTGATTGAACTGAAGAAATTTTGATGGTAGGTTGTGTTAACTACAACCTATTGGGCAATATTATGTGTCGCGTGACCAATTATCCACCTTGACGAGGGGTACTCGCTCAATTTTTAGATTTTGATAAAGTATAGCATTTTATGGGAAAGTATAGCAGCTTATTGATAAAGTATAGCACCTTATTATAAAGTATAGCACCTTATGGCAATAGTATAGCACCTTATCGATAAAATATAGCACCTTTTGGTCGCTGGAAATTCAGCAACTTATTGTGATAAGTCAAATCAGTTTTTTTAGGGCAATGCAAACACTCGACGACCTACGTGACGTGTTTATTGACCAATTATCCACCGCGACGGGGGGTCCTCGCGCAATTTTGAAGCTTCTGGACAAAGTATAGCACCTTATGGGAAAGTATAGCACCTTTTGGCCAAAGTATAGCACT
>BQKN01048591.1:0-19047 GCA_022839385.1 Asparagus kiusianus | reverse complement strand
TCAACCCCGGCACAGGCAAACAACCCACAAAGCGAGTGACCGCAAAAACAGGAGCTCGCGATCTGTTCGACAAAAGAGAAAAATTGTAATTTTTGTTTCTTTGTTTTGATTTTCATTGTAAACCGGATCTTATAAAAAGACCGGATCTTTTCGTAACGCATAAAGTTGTTCTTTAAGATAGCAATGACGTCATCAATGAAGAAAGCACCAATTTTTCACGCGAACAATCTGGCGACCACAGTGGGAGCCACCGATCTCGCTGCCGAGATCGGAGTGTCGCAGCCGCGGATCTCGATCCCGGTCGTGGAGGAGGTCGAGTATGAATTCGACCAACAGAAGTACGAGGAGTACGTGTCCTCGTCCGGATCTACCTCCTCCCCCAAGTCCAAGAAGTTCCAGAAGTTCTCCTCCAGGAGAAAAGTCCGTTGGTGTGATGAAGTTGAAGCCAGCAACGACGACCTCACCCCAATCGACGCCGAAGCTGCGTTGAGTGAGGCCCTACCGACCTCAAAGAAGGTCAAATCCGCCATTGAAGGCGTGGTGACTCTCTCCAAGAGAGCCCGCCAGAGGCAGCGTCAACGCCTCGCGAAGCAATTCGCCAAGGCCTTGGAGTCCGTTGACGGGGTCCGCTATCATGTGGATCTGAAGAACAAACGAGGCAAACAGCCTCAACAACAAGTGAAGGGTGGTTCCTCCAAACCATCGACAATGGAGTGGGTCCGGGTCAAACGGAACCGCTCGACACTGGAGGAGCGCATCCGCAAACGGCGCGCGTTATCGGCGCAAGCACGGACCAAAGCCGAAGAAGCCCGTCGGAAGCTGCAGAAGGAGGTGGTCAAAAAGCCGCCACCAACTCGCAAGGTTTGGAGACTAAAGTCTGAAGCAACAATTCAGACCAAGGAGCGACAACCGCAGCCTCCGAAAATTCAAGCTCCGACAAGTCAATCTAAACAGCCGGTAATTTCTGCAACTGCTCAGGGAGATCCAGCAGGACCATCCCAGAAGAGAAAGTCTGTTTTGGAGCGCCTCGGCCCACTTCCGAAAGAACGAAGTAAAGCTCCGGTACAGGAACGCTTGGGGCCAATGAAGAAGTCCCAAATAATGCAACATGCTGGGGGTCGCTGCAACCCTCAACACTTGGAGAAAATTGTGGCACCCAAGCGCACAACTTTGCGCATCGAAGTGCAAGAACCCGCTGAAGATTCATGCCCACAAAGGCGCGTTTCAAGGCGTGTGACTCTGGATGGTCCGAAGAAGACAATTATTCCTCAGAAGGAAATGTTGTCATCTGATGACGACAACGTTATACCTGAGAGATCGTGCTAACACACGATAGCTTGCTCCGACCTTCAAACGGACGAGCTGTACTATCGTGCCGGGGGTACGAATAAATCCAGAAAGAGGAGCCCTCGAAGGCTCAAAACACAATGTCCTTGCTCGAAGCTCATTCGGGCGGTACTGTCCGAGTGCAACTGCGTCAAGGCGGTCCCTGAGAGAGTATCTGTGTTTGAAAGACTCAGCGATGGAACGCCAAAACCAAGGCATAGGCGTTTCCAACGAAGGAGGAAGATGGTCAAAGATGGTGAGCATTCAAGGGTCACCGCAAATATGACCAGCACAGGAACATCGGCTCAGGATAACCCCGAACGGCGAAATCCTCTGGGTTCATCCGGATCTCATCGAAGATGAACAATGGGTCGGATCATCATCCAAAAGGAAATCAAAAGGCAAGGGAAAATCCTGTTACGGAATTTCTGCTATTCCAGAGGAAGACGACGAAGCAATTCCTGCTTTCTCATTTTCTGACAATGAACATGAAACTTTTGTAACCACCAGAAATGGGAACGAACATCGGTTCAAATATCCAAATGTCTCTGATCGACTAGCTGAGGCAGGGATGACCATAACTTCCCCCGCATTTGCTGAAGGAAACCGACAGGAGCCCTTGCACCAAGATGTTCCAAACCCGAGGCAGTCTCGAGTCAATCAGCAGATTAGAAGAGATAAACCGGGAGATTCAAACATTCCTTACCACTTCGAGGTTATGACCCAATTGGCTAACATCCCAGTAAAAGTAACTCTACACGAGTTATCACGCCTTTCTAAGAATACTAGGGATGCGTTCAACATTAGTCCTGACCAGCTCACTCAAATAGTTCAAGAAGCGTTAATCAAGCAGAAAGAAGAATTTGAGGATAAGATGGAATTGGCGATGCGACAAATAAGAAAGTTACAAGCTGAAAGGTGTAAATGTTGCGCTACACCAGCCACGCCTATTCCACACAGGACAAATGACGACAGTCCGAATCTGAATATGGTGATCAAGACTGATTCACCTCTCGGTAATGCTGGGGGTGATATGACCACACCCTTCAATGACGCTGGGTGTAACCCAATTCCTTGTTCTCACCATCACTCAAAGAGAGATGGAGATGAAGACAAACAGCAGAAGGAAATCGAGTCTATCACCACCTCGACTAGACGCTATCCCAAAAGGAAGAGAGTTGAGGAAAGCCAACTAGAGTCCGTACCCAGGTTCGCTACTGACCAAACATCACAACGACAACTACGAGAGCGATCGCCACAACGGTCGCTTCAAATGCAACGATACTCCTTCAAGGACGATGATGTTCCAGCCATCCTTAAATATCTTCTGGAAAATGACAAAATCAAGCTCCCACCTATCAGAGATCAGGAGGAAGCTAACCGGATTTCAGATCCAAAATATTGTGGGTACCATAGGAGGATTCTTCATCCTACTGAAACTTGCTACACCCTCAAAAATACGATACAAGCCTTGGTTGAAGCCGGCGTCTCAATAGTAAAACAAACTGAATGAGAACGGCTAACAGCACTCCGAAGAGTATATGAGTATAAACTGCTTCTCAATCCTCCGACCGGTATAAGAGGTTAAACTGCTCCCTGATACTCCAATAGGTATATGAGTCTAAACTATTTCCTACTACTGACGGGAAGTTCCTGGAGGATTGTTATGTTCTCAAGGATAACCCGGTCATATAACTGATTGTAATGACAAAACCAGCGTTGCAAAGAAAGCTGAGGGTGGATAAATAATGTATCGGGAAGTTCCTGCAAGAATATCACGCGTGGTATTCTTAAGGATAACCCAGTCACTATAGAAGAGATGAATAAGAAATCCACATTCAAGCTTTTATTGTCAAAATTCTAAATCCACCCCATATTCGTTGGTGTACGGATGCGAAGCTGTGCTACCGCTGGAGATTCAAATCCCCTTCCTTCGGATCGCTCTCGCAACGGAGATGACGACCGAAGAGCAGCATCAAAAGCGTCCCGAGAAATTCGAAAGACTGGACGAAAAGCGCTTGGAGGCCCAACAACACATCGAGTTCTACCAGGCTAGGATATCCAGGGCTTTTGACAAAAGAGTCCGCCAAAGAAGCTTCAAGGAAGGAGATCTGGTCCTCGCTGCTCGCCGACCAATAATCCTCACCTCTAAGAAGAAAGGTAAATTCGAACCTAAGTGGGAAGGACCGTTTGTAATAGACACAGTCTATTCAAACGGCGCTTACCGCTTAATTTCTTTAGAGGGCATCAGGCAATTAATGCCAATAAATGGGAAGTTTTTGAAAAAGTACTATCCCTAGTACGTTCAAGACAACCCATTTATCGGGAAATTCCTTGAAGAATATTACACTTAATATTCCAAAGGATAACCCAAGTTTACACCACCAAAATCCCTCACTGATCAATTTCAATTGACAGTGAGTCCACTAAAAAGGTCCACTCTCAATTCGGAGTCCCCTTTCGATAAACGAAAGAACTCTCTTTCTTTTCTCTTTGGTTCAACCCTTTCATGGTTATAACCGAAGCTGAAATTTCACTTCGATAAACGAAGAACTCTTCTTTCGATCAGATAACCAATCCTATAAAAGGTAAGCTTATCTAGATCTTCCGGATTCTCGAAGTGGAGATCCCACTTCTAGTTTCCTTCTTGCACTGGAAATAGAATATAAAATTCTTCCTTCCCAGAAATAAGGAATAGAATATAAAATTCTTCCTTCCTTGTTCAGGGAATAGAATATAAAATTCTTCCTTCCCACATCAACTCCTTTTCCAAAATTTATAAAATTAAGATTCATCTTAGGAAGTTTATCCCGAATCCTAAGCAGGGATAAGTCTGCGCCTAACACGCGCTGCCGGTTTAGTCTTTTTTCGCAGAAAAAGACACCAGAGTTTGATTTTGGGGTATTTTATCCTGAAACCTAAGCAAGGATATGCCGACGCCTAACACGCGCCGCCGGTTAGTTCTTGACCGTTAAAAAGAACACCCGTCTGCATATTCAACATTGTGGTAGGTTGTTATTAATAACACCAAAATCCATGCCTCACACGCATGGGGAATTTCATCCTGAATCCTAAGAAAGGATATGCCGACGCCTAACACGCGTCGCCGGTTTAGTCTTTCGCCGATTGAAAAAGACACCAGGGTCTAAACCTGGGGAATTTTATCCCGAAGCCTAAGTAGGGATAAGCCAACGTCTAATACACGTTGCTGGGTAGCCTATTCCCACAACAATGGCGAAGTCTATGTATTCGACATCATAGCACAAAGTCTAAAGGAGTTCATTCCTTTAGCGTAACGTCACATGCGGAATGGATTTAGACAATCCGCATGTAAGCCCGATTCAAACGGTAATCGGTAAGAGCACGTCAAATCCGTTGAAGGCTGAGGATTTGTCAAAAATCCTAAGTCAACGTCTTATACACGTTGCTGTTTAGTCTTTTCACAGGAGAAAGACGAAGTCTACGTATTCGAAATCGTAGCACAAAGTCTAAGGGAGTTCATTCCTTTAGCGCAACGTACATGCGAACGGACTTAAACAATCCGCATGCTAGCCCGACTCAAACGGTAGTCGGTAAAGGCTAATCAAACCCGTTGATGGCTGGGAATTTGCCAAAAATTCTATAAGTACGAGTCATTGACGCATCAATTTTATGGATTGGTCTCGTGACTCGAGTAGCCGCCACGCTCCAATACCTTAAGAGCTTAAACTGTGTATACTCCAGCAGACGTACGAGTATAAACTGTGTCAAACGTCGAACAGCGCATTACAATGAAGCCTGGACGCCGGACAACGCGTCGTAATGAAGCTCAAACGCCGGACGATGCCGTCAATCGATGATCAGTTCTATGTTGAAGCAACCAACTCGAGCTAAAAAATCAAGAAATCAAGAATCAGTTTCAAGTTCAAAATTCCGACAACGGTCAGACAATAAATGCAGCACCGGAATCCTTACAGACGTTCGACAAAGCACCGAATAGCCTGAAGGAATTGAAGGAATCCAGAACAGAAGCCATTCCAAAGTCCCGTTACACCGACTGAAGGTTGGGATAATCACATCCAAAGTATTCCAGACTCTTCTATAAAAGAACGAGACTGAAATACTTTGGAGGGGGTATCTGTAGGCGTATAAAATTGCCTATAGGTCCCTTAGCACAGCTCGACGATGCCGATTCGACAGAACCGATCATCGGACGACGTATTCAAGCACGACCGTTAGTCCGCAACGCCGAAGCCAAACGACACGCGACGAAGCGGGATAACAAGGCTACGAAGCCGACGAACCGCACGTAAACAATGGAATGGATCCACTCACGTGCGGAATCAAGCCAACGGGTTGATTCATCAACGAGTCATTCAACCAAATACAGACTCGAACGAATCGTGATCGAATCGAAATCAAGCTTCGGACTTGAACTCAGAAGTGGACTTACTGCCTAATCAGGAATCGGATCAACAAATCGAATCCGAACAAGTCAACCACACAACCGAGTCGAAGTCCAAATCAACAACGAATCGGAACCCGAACGACGAAATCCGAACACAAGCCCAAACCCCGGGGGACTCGGCTTTGAACCGAGCCACCCATGGGTGGCTAGGCCCTGTTCCGTGCCCAAGGCACAGGTTTGAGTGCCTATAAATAGGCCTTGTGCTCATTTGTTTCAGAGGTTGGATTTTGGGAGGAGGCGAAGCCCTGCAGGATTGAAGACTCAGATCTAAAAAAGATCTCAACTTTGAAGGCTTGAAGGCTTGGACTTCCAGATCCGGTGCTCGGCGATCGTCAACGCCAAATAAGGCAGGAGTTCGAGAGAATCGGATCTGAGATCTACACGATCACACTCCGGATCTAAGCTTGGTTCTTAGATCCCGAGCATCGAGCGGTTGTTTCCTTGGTGAAACAATCCCTCCCGGCTATTATTCCCTTGGTGGAATAATACCCGTCATATCGTGTAGATCCGACCGGATCGAGATTGCACGGTGGTCCACGGTAATCAACCCCGGCACAGGCAAACAACCCACAAAGCGAGTGACCGCAAAACAGGAGCTCGCGATCTGTTCGACAAAAGAGAAAAATTGTAATTTTTGTTTCTTTGTTTTGATTTTCATTGTAAACCGGATCTTATAAAAAGACCGGATCTTTCCGTAACGCATAAAGTTGTTCTTTAAGATAGCAATGACGTCATCAATGAAGAAAGCACCAATTTTTCACGCGAACACTCGCCAGTTAGTCAGTTTCCTGTAATTATTCAAAAGGGAGAGTAGAAAAAACTCAAAAACTAAAAGTATTTTTATTTTAATTACATAATCAATATCATTGACGGGGTCCATCAATTGAAAAGTTTTGATTAGTGAATTATAGAGATTCTCTACAATCAAGAATGTAGATGATCTCTACCCTCTTGACACCTGTTTGGTACACATTTAATGCTATAGATCCGAGACCATTTGATAATTTTCTCGTTGGAAAAGCAATGCGAGTCTTTATTAAAATGGACAAAGCAACCATAGAACTCATCATAACTCAAAAAAAGCCACAGGATAAGGGGACATATGATTGTTGATCCTAGAACATGAGTATATTCTTGATGACCTACATACATGTGAGGGGGCTTTCAAGGAAGCCTACAAATTGCATATGCAATGTTGGAAATGTACAAAGAGCTGTACCTCTCTTTTTTTCTCACTCGCTTCCCACTTTCTTATAATTTCGGTGCTGAAAACAACGTCCTCCACCTTCTCATGAGTCGCCCGTTGTCGATTTCACGTGGGATAACACCTACACCTTCCCATCGGTGAGTATGATGCTAACAACTAATGATGATCATGATAAATGAATAAGAGAATAAACAAATCACATCCTTACTCATTCTCCACCGTCTCAAAATCATTTTAGATCGAATCAACCATAATCATGCGTTAGTCAATCTTTTATGGAGTGGGAATCAAATCCCACCGCGGCTTTGATCCAAATCTAAATCTAAACTCACTAGCAAAAACCCAGAGTATCTTACGCACAAACTTTGAAGTTTCTCAATCACAAAGTCCTTTTTAATTCTTTTTAACCGGATTGCTAATGAATGATAAATTGACACCATCTTTGAAGCAGTGGCACTAATTATAATTCCTTGATTATTATTTACTTATGCTGCAATCAGATTACCATAATTTGACGCTTAATGGTCTTCGCTGGAGACCAGGAGATACAAATGTAGAGGTGGGGTATTGATTGACAAATGAGGAAAGAACATGGGCCTGGGGCCCACCATGCGATATGTGGGTGGGGTTATAATTAGTGCACTCTATTCCCTCACATGATTGCCGCAGGCCTAGCACATGCAATTCGGTCCCTTAATGCGCGCTAATTAAGCCCACTCCACTTTGGGTCCACTTCTAACTACCCAAAAACAATGAACTTGTCGACTTCAATCTCCAAACTGCCACTGCTGACATCAAGCTAAATACGCCCAAAAAAAAAAAAAAAAGAAGTTAACTGCAAGTAGACCCCCTTACTATCATCGCTGAATTGCAGATAGACCCCTGTAGTTCTAGTTTATCAGATAGACCCCTTGTGTCACTATATAATTTAAAATTGTTACGATTGCCCCCCGAGAGTTTTTCTATTTTTTTAAAAAGTACATAATTGTATTATTAGGGGCTGTTTGGTTTGTTTCCTAGATATAGGGAAATGCAATTCCATGTAAAGAAACACAAGTTTTTAGTTTTCCAAACTTTTCCAAGAAATTGATTGTTTCGCTTTGGTTCGCACATAAAAAATGATGGGAAACTAATATATTTACTTTTCTTGTGTTTGGTTCGCAGGGAAAAAAAGGAAAACTTTTGTTAATATGACATTTCTCACTTTTCTTGTGTTTGGTTGGTTTTGAAGTTTGTAGGGAAAATTGTTTATAGTCACCATGGTAAGATTACCCCCACTATATACAAATTTTTTTGTGCTTGTAATATGAGGTAATCTTAATCATATAAAAGTTCAAATGTTCCTGTTTGAGATTGAAAAAATCACACGAATCCTGTAATAACCTGATTATTCATAAATTTACGTAGTACATACCTGAATTACCCAAAAAATCTACTGAAACCTATTAAAACATATAAACAACCTGAATAGTCATAAATAGCAACCAAACACCCAACAACATAGAGCTAAACAAACTCGAATCATCATAGTAACCAAAAACAGCCACAGGAGCTCGACGACGAGCACAAATAGCAACTAATAGATATAGAGAATAACATACTTCAATTAGCGATTAAAAGCTATAGCGAATAACATACTTCAATTAGTCCAACATAAAGAAATTTACAGCAATGAAGGGAAGATCTCCAAGTCACCCCACTGAGAAAATAACATCTTAAAACAAGTATCAGAACAATATTATGTAGCTTCCCTCGTGCATCTTCGTTCAGCTTCTCCTCCTAGTGACTCTCTGGAACATGTGTGCTTGATTTTTAATTGACTCCTAGTGACTCTCTGTGACTCCTAGTGATCTAAAATGTTTCACGCCCAATCTGTTTCATGGATCTTGCTTCTCCTCCTAGTGAATCATGCAACCATCACGGCAAGTGCTCACAAGTCATAACCCAACATAACACAAACATAAATGGCATTATATATAGTTAATAACTTAATATTCTAGGAACTGTATTAGGGAATTGCAACTGTGCTTGAGTAATATTATTTTTTACTTGAAAGTGGTAAAAGGATTTAAAGTTCACCTGATTTAATGCGCAAAGAAATATATGATGACATATTAATAATTACATCATGAAAATGAATCGAAATTAAAAGAACCTGAGGGGTTCTGCTTTGGTACCTGAAATCTGAATGAAGGAACTAACTTGTTCATGAAAGGGCTGCTTCAATAAAGTTGTCAGTTTCTCAAGAATTTCATAATTTTAATAAGGAAGAAATCCAAGAAAGGAAATCAAAAGGGATCTCCATACCTGTACAAAACAGAGAAATGCATCCTCCAAACAACCAGTATCCACAAAATATGAACAGGCTCACAACTAGGTCCACAACCAAGCTCACAACCAGCAAACCAAACCACAACAGGCTCACAAGATACACCCACCAGCATCCTCCAAACAAGCACAAAAGCAACCAAAAACCCAACAATGAACATGATACACCAACCAGGAATATAAAACCAGCCACACAAAAATGTATATAGATTATACACCAACTAGTCACAAAATGAACCAGGAAACACCATCGCGCACCAACAATGAATAGGAAACGTATAAAATTTCCTGGTTGCTAAACTCACTAAGAAAATTAGTGAAATGGGCTCAGAATCTAGTCAATATCATCATTGTTAGCCATCCAGTGCAAGATCAAGTGATATTGCAGGTTGCTAATCTCAGAAATTTTGACAATCATCATAGCCTAAAGTAAATAGTCACCAATGTGTTATTATAAGCAAGTGAAATAACATTATATGTAACAAAAATAACATCATGAAGAGATTGGTGAAATCCTCACAACCAGGCTCACAAACAGGATCCACAAAAAACAACAGTTGGAGAAAAAGGCATGGTAAACAGGCTCAGCTGCCATTTCATTTAATTTAACTATTTTTTAAATTTCTCAAAAATGAATGAGCTCATCACCCATGCAGTAACAGGTTCAGTTAATCAAGCTCATCAACCATGCAGTAACAGGTTCAGTTAATCAAGCTCATCACCCATGCAGTAACAGGTATGAAAATGAATCGAAATTAAAAGGGGAAGAGGGGTTCTGCTTTGGTACCTGAAATTTGAACATTTCTGAGACCAATGTTTAGGCTATTTCTTCGCCAAATGAAGCAGGCACAAATTGCCGAAAGTAGGAGGAAAGTGATGGTAGCAGGAGATAATGATTGCCAAAAGTAACTCATTGTCTAAATGAGCTTGCTTATCTTGTACTGTAATTTGCACAAATGAGTCCAAAATATCAAAGTAACTTTTAAGTCTAGAACGAAGGAACTAACTTGTTCATGAAAAGACTGCTTCTTTAAAGTTGTCAGTTTCTCATGAATTTCATAATTTTAATAAGGAAGAAATCCAAGAAAGGAAAGCAAAAGGGATCTCCATACCTATACAAAACAGAGAAATGCATCCTCCAAACAACCAGTATCCACAAAATCTGAACAGGCTCACAACCAGGCTCCACAACCAAGCTCACAAACAACCAGGCTCCACAACCAAGCTCATAACCAGCAATATAAAACCAAGCTCACAACCAGCAAACCAAACCACAACAGGCTCACAAGATACACCCACCAGCATCCTCCAAACAAGCACAAAAGCAACCAAAAACCCAACAATGAACATGATACACCAACCGGGAATATAAAACCAGCCACACAAAAATGTAAATAGATTATACACCAACCAGTCACACAAAATAAACCAGGAAACACCATCGCGCACTAACAATGAATAGGAAACGTATAAAATTTCCTGGTTGCTAAACTCACTTAGAAAATTAGTGAAATGGGCTCAGAATCTAGTCAATATCATCATTGTTAGCCATCCAGTACAATATCAATTGATATTGCAAGTTGCTAATCTCAGAAATTTTGACAACCATCATAGCCTAAAATAAATAGTCACCAATGTAGACAAGTTTCATGAAAACTTACTACACAAAATATCTAGAGCAGTAGCCATCCAGTACAATGTGTGCACATTGTACGTTGCTTACATCTTAGGATATTGTATGATGACTTTTAAATATCCTGTATGCATAAGTTTAATTTAAAGGTTAGTACACTAATATATTCACACAATGAAAGAAAATATTACAAAATGGAAGCAAATAGAGAATTACTACCATTTAAAAATAATATGTTCCATCGTCATAATGTTCATCAACCACAAGTAAAAACATCATTTAATAAGAGTAGTGTCTCTAAGTTAACCAATAAAAGTCTTTAACCAAAAGTCTTGTGCATTGCAAACATAAATGTGCTTAAGTAAGAATCATAAAATAACACGAACACGCATCTCCAAGATGTCTTCAATCCTCTTTGTTGAGAAATGACTCAATCATCTCCTTCTGACCATTCGAAGATATGCCCATAAATAGTCTAGATTCATGCTCATTCATAACGAGGTGACGGTAGTATGTATCTAACTTGGCAACAGTAAAGTCATGTGAATGAGCATATAGGACCGTGGATAACTTCTCAGTCCAATGCATATTTACACACTTCATGTTTGTGCTAAATACATCTATCTTATCCACCATTTTTAGCATGATCTCACTATCTAGGTTGGTCTTACGTGCCTTTACCTTGTCGGAGAATGACTTAGCCTTAGAACTCGATGTGTTAGGTGCTTCTTTAGGCGGAGGAGTGTCCTCGTCATCTAAAATGTGTGCTTGAGTAGATTGGGGAGAATGCATTGGTGAGTTCGCCTCATCTCCAAGATTTATGGTCTCACTACGTCTAAACTTTTTCCAAGCATCACTAGCAAATTGTCCTGTAGCTTGATCATCCCCGATAATGAGGGCAAGATCATCATAATGTCTCAAGGGTTTATTTACGTATTGTCTAAGCTTAGCATTCTTAAAGCTCTTGTCCTGAAAAAGTAAATTTTAATTAATTCAATAAAAATAAACAAAAAAAGGAAAATAAATCTATTATTTAACCAGAGTAGGCATCGAAAATTGCCTATAGGTCTCCACGAATAGCTTAGCGTTAAGAAAAGATGATGAACGTCACTATCCAAGTCACAGAGGCTTAATCAACGTTGACGAATGGTTGGAGTGAACCGACAGACTACGCGAAGCAACAGAATTTTAAAATAACGAAGATACGGACTAATCGGGAGCCCCGTGATGTTTACAAAAGGTGCAACACCCCTCGTGTCTCATTTACTTTATAGATGATCCATCATTGGAGCTTATAGAACTCCTCATTGGCTTTCCAACGCACTTTGAATTGTTTAAATCCAAGTACGGACGAAGAAATTACGACAGAAACGGACGAGGATATAAAAATATGTCTCAAACTTAGGAGAGACACCCCGTGGTGTCTCGGCCAAGGCCGAGACACCCTAAGGTGTCTCGGCCCAGGTTGAGACACCCTGGGGTGTCTCGGCCCAGGTTGAGACACCCTGGGGTGTCTCCAACGCAGAAATGGTCAGTTACGTGGTTTTCAGATCTGGAATTTTGAAGAATTGGCGAGCCCTGACGGACTGAAAAACGATCGATTTCTTCAACACAAGAGAGAGATTCGTCGGATCTGCATTCACCCACATCCGTTCCTTAGGATTATCCCGTTGCGGTAATCCTAAGAAGAGCAATTATCTCACCGTTGTCGAGATAAGCGCTTCTGCTTCTAGATTCCTTCGCGAATCAACGGAGTTCTGCATCTGATCTGATTGTCAGGTAGTCCACGGATATAGACATCCCCGTCACCGGCTAAAGACCCACGCAAGCAAGATACGACGAACGGATCTTGCGTTATTTTTGAAAAGTTGTAATTTTTCATTCCTTTTCTTATTGAATATTTCGAATTCTTTGTAAGCAAATTTTATTATAATGAGTTCGACAATGAAGGCAACTTTTACCGAAAACAAACTGGCGACCACAGTGGGAGCCAACAGCCTCGCTGCCGAGGCTGTCGTGACGCAACCGACTTTCAAGATTCGGGTGAATGAAGAGATCGAATATGAGTTCGATCAACAGAAGTTTGAAGAGTACCTCTCTTCCTCCTCCTCCAGATCCGCCTCTCCAAGCAGGCGTAGAAAGACATCCTCTTCCAGGAATGCTCGTGGGACCTCCGACTCGAAAATCCGAGATCCCCTCGTTGTTGCTGCACTTACTCCCCGCGACGCCCCTACGACGTCTAACGTGGTCGAAGCTGCAGATCCGGATCTTCCCTCCGCCGTGAGGACAACTGTTGAAGGCGCTCTAACCTTGTCAAAGAGGGCGCACCAAAGACGGCGTCAACCCTTGCGCGACAATTAGCCAAGGCTTCGGAATCAATGGACGGGATCCGCTATAATGAGGATTTAAAATCCAGGCAGCGTCGTGAACAACAACGGCGAGCAACCAACTCCTCCTCCAAGACACAAAGAACGAATGGGTTCGTGTCAAGAGGACCCGCTCCACCCTCGAGAAGCGAATCAAGAAGCGACGCGCGTTGCTTGCGCATGCCCAGCTCCTTTTACAGAAAGCGGAAGAAATGCAGAAGGAAGAAGCCATGAAGAAGCCGCCCAAGCACAAACAGGTGTGGATGCCGAAGACAAAGCCAGCGCCTAAGGTGAAAATGAACGAAGTTACTGTTCGAGCTTCGTCAATTTCAGATCATGTATCCCCTGTCCCCACATCTCCGATGAAGCCAGGTGGTAGCGTGGATCTCACCCAATCCAGAGTCCCTTTGAAGGCTCGCCTCGGTCCTCTACCTGGAGATCGAGGTAAACCACCCGTCAAGGAACGGTTGGGACCGTTAAAAGGTCCCCAAACAACAAACCAGACTAGGGGTCGTACTAATCCCCCTAAGAAAGATAGTAAAGGGAAAACCCCTGTTACAGACCGCATTGGATTACGGGTCGAAGTTCAAGAGCCTGTTAGGTTTTCACGCTCGCAAAGGCGCAAATCTGAACGAGTGGCTTTTGAAGACGCCAATAAAGCGTCGTATCCCCAGAGGGAAACATATTTGTCTGATGATGATGATGTTATACCTGGGAAGCCATGCCAACACTCTAGGGGTTGCTCCAGTTATCAAACTGACGAGTTGTACTATAGGGCTGGAGGTACGAGTAAGTCCCGAAAAAGAGATGCTCGAGACATGGATCCTCATTGTCCCTGCGCCAACATAATCAAAGCGGTATTATCAGAATGCTGCTGTTCTAAAGCCCCAAGAAGAGTTTCGGTGTTTGAGAGGATTTCTACCAAAACGTCCGAGACCAAACCAAGGCGTTTCCGCAAGAGAAAACCTGTCCGTCAAGATAACGAATTTCCAGAAGTGTCCGTCAATATGACCGGGAGAGGGAAGTCAACACAACGATTTAGCCCGGATCAGTTTACCACGGTGTCCCAACGTATGACTCGATTAAAATCAGGGACCAGTAGGCGAAAGAATTACCAAAGGATGCAAAAGGGACTTCCTTTAGAAGATGAAGTGTCAGATGCTGGTTCAGATGCCTGCTCAGCCATAGCATCCGATGACACGACATCTAGTGCGGGACAACCCTACGAATCGCTCATGATTAGCGCCGAGCAGGTGTCTAAGATACTTGAGGACGCTTTGGCTAAGCAGAAGGAAAATTTCAAGTTTGAAATGGAGATGGCCATGCAGTAGATGAGAGAAATGTATGACCAGCAAATCACGGTACTGACAACTCATCAAGGAGAGTCTAGTCGTTGCAATAATACTAATCAAGGTGATGATGAACGGGAAGTAGAGGATAATGCCAACATGAACACTCCTCCCGTCAATAACAATAATGGGGGTGGCCCTTCAGATGATAATAACACGAAGGAGGACCATGTTACTTCTCCCCGAAATCACTCGAAGACAGATACGAGTGAGGATAAGAAAATGAGGGACTTGGAGAGCAAGATCAATGCATTGATGAATGCTCAAGAAGTGAAGAGGTCCGGGATACCTTGTCCATACCCAAGAGAATGGGAATCAATTCCATATCCGGCAAAATTCAATTTGATCAATTTTACGCCGTTTTATGGAAAGGGTTCCCCTACCCAGCATCTAATCTATTTTAAATCTCACTTAGGAATAATCTCTGGAAATGAACCTCTTATGGTGTGGTCATTCGTTGGCACTCTTCGTGGAGCAGCCTTCGACTGGTATCGCCGTCTCAAGCCAGGGAGTATCAGCAGTTGGGATGACATGGAAGACATGTTTCTGACGAACTTCTTCGATGACGACACAGAGATCTCAATCGGCACACTATTCGATGAGAAACAAAAGAATGGTGAAACGGTTGAAAACTTCGTCAAGAGATTCCAGAACAAAGCAATGAACTGTAGAGATCCGGTCAGTGAAGACTTCATCCTCGAGACCTACCATAATAATCTTTCATTGGACATCCTCGAAGCTATGGGGATGGCACCACCAAAGACCTGGAAGGACTTGAAGGTGCGAGGAGAACGAGCCGAACGATTCCTTAAAAGGAAGAAGGCTGAAAGAGGTCAAACGGCACATAATCCTCCACAACATAATTTTGTCCCTAAGGGTAAGGGAAAGGCACAAGCGAATGTAGTGGACGCGAACCAGACGTTCGAAGTGCAAGCACAGCCGCAACAGAAGGCACCTCAACAATCAAGGTGGCAACAACAGCCCCAGAAGCAAAAGGCCTCGGAGCCAAAGTTTCCAAAGGTATATTCATTCAAAGAAGATGAAGTTCCCAGTATTTTTAAATACCTTATCGAGAATAACAAGATCAAGTTGCCTCCGATCCAGGATCAGGAAGATGCTAAAAGAGTTAATGATCCAAAATACTGCGCATTTCACAGAGCGGTGCACCATCCTACCAAGGCATGCTACGCCCTTAAGGATAAGATCCAAGCTCTAATCGATGTCGGGGTTATCACTATGAAGCAACCTAAGGAGAAGAAAGTGGGTGCGAATGCAGTATCGTTTAGCTTCGGTTCTGTTCCTTTGAACTGGTTCCAGCATGAATCGGTAATAAATGCAGCAGTGAAGATGGTAAACGATGATCCTCACAAGCAGCGCCAGAAAGGACTTGTACCACACACAGCCCCGAATGGTGAGATTCTTTGGGTTCATCCAGATTTGATTGGAGATGAACAATGGACCGGAACCTCTTCCAAGAAAAGGTCAAAAGGAAAAGGTAAGTCTTGTTATGGAGCTTCTACTATTCCAGGGGAAGATGACGATAGAATTCCGGCCTTTCTGCTTTTCGAAGATGAACAGGAGGCTTTTGTAACCCAGAGCGGGAACGAGTACCACTTCAAGTATCCGGATGCTTCCGAGTAATTGGCTAAGCAGGGGGTAACCAAGACCGTTCCTTCCAAGACACTAACGGAAATAGGAATCGTTACAACTCCTCCAACACCTGTGGCTACGGAGAAGGTCCAACAAAAAGAGAAAGGGAAAGAGCCTCTACGCCAGGAAGTCCAAAACCCGAGATAGTCTCGATTCAATCATCCGATTGGGAAAGACAAATCGGGAAATGCGAGCTCTCCACCCTATTTCGATATCATGGCGCAGTTAGCTAATATACCGACTAGGATAACCCTATACGAACTACTGCGTCTTTCAAAGGACACAAGGAAAGCATTATAAGAAGCCTTGAGCGACTCCGAAGCTTTCCTGACTCGAATCAAGCCGTCTCCTGGAGAACCAGAGCCGTCAGTTCAACACTGCAATCTAGCGACGCACCGTTTTCCCTGCATTTCCTTCACCAAAGAAGACATGCAGATGAAGAACTCAAAGCACGATCGACCGTTGTACTTCACCGAGCACATTGGCTCCAGCGTGGTCAACCGGATCCAAGTCGATCCGGGTTCCGCTGTTAGCATCATGCCGCTCCGATTGATGTATAGTCTCGGAATACCGGCAAGTAAGCTAGCTTCCACGGGTACTACGATCTATGGATTCAACACCAGCGGGTCCAGTCCCTTAGGAAAGATTCGAATCAAATGCCAGATCGGGGATTTGAAGTCGGAAGTTACCTGTTACGTGATTGACACGGAAACATCCTATAACTTACTGTTGGGTCGACCCTGGATCCACGGTAATCTTATAGTCCCGTCAACTCTTCATCAGTGCCTCAAATATATAGACACTAATAATGAAGTCAAGACGGTGGTCACGGATAAGCAACCGTTTAAGGGATTGGAGAACTATTTTACCGATTCCCTTCTATACGGTGCCGAATCCGATACTGAACCATCGGCCTAAGGAACGGACAGCGGGGATGAAGCTGATACCGAAGCTAGGTTTGATTATGATGGTGGTTTTGTACTTAACGACATTGTACCTATTGTAATCAATCTTGATGATGATGAATCATCGGAAAGTAGTTGTAACTGGCAACTTACCGAAGAGACATCAATAAATAAAGATTTAGAGTACTCGTCGTGTCTTGATAATATCACTAAAGAACTATATGACAACCCTGACTTGTATATGCCACTTCAATCATTTTGCATGATAAAAAAATAGGTACAGGATCCATTCGGAACGACGCTCGTCATTCCTGCAAAGACAGGGGGTGAAAAGGAAGTCATCTACGGTAAAGGAAGGGAATCTCCGCCACCAGACCACTTCTTGGATGAGGAAGATAATGATGATAAACCTGCCCCTCATCTATTTAGGTATAACACTAAAGCGCGTGATCTCATGGAGAAGTATGGATATGACTTCACGCTCGGAGAAGGTCTTTGCTTTGGTCGAGGTCCGCGAGTTCCACCTCGAATGGCCTATGTACCAAAAGGAAAACCCGACGATTATTATCGTCACAGAAGAGGCTTAGGCTATGTCTCCTCATCTGATGATGAATGTTGCTGGCAAGTTATCGATCAAATTGCTAACAAAGCTAAAAACGGGTACTCTTCTGGTTCTTTAGCTTGGGATTCCGACACTAGTCTTGGAAAAATGTTCAAAAAGCTGATGTCGAGCATGACTACGGTCGATCCTGCGACAATAGAGGAAGACGATCAGATGCCAACTTGGGAAGATCCTTGGGTTCATCACCTAAACATGCAGTACGGTGATAGGTTTGAACAAAGAGAACCTCCTACCGAAGATCAAGTGGTCCAAGTGAATATGGGTAACGAAGATAATCCGAAACCAATATTCATTAGCGATAGCCTCCCGCCGGAAGAGAAAGAAGAGTTAATCTCTCTTATCAGGGAATACATTGACGTGTTCGCCTGGAACTATGAATACATGCCAGGACTCGATCCGAACGTTGCAGTGCATCGTCTTAATATTAAGCTAGATGTCAAACCTATCAAACAACAACAAAGACGGTTTCGTCCGCATATGATGGAGGCAATCGAGGCAGAAGTTAAAAAGCTTATTGACTCGGGCTTCGTTAGGGAAGAGCAACATCCCGAGTGGCTTGCCAATATTGTCCCGGTCCTTAAGAAGAACGGGAAAATCAGGGTTTGTATTGACTTTAGAGACCTCAACGCTGCTTGCCCAAAAGATGATTTCCCCCTTCCCATCACAGATGTCATCATCGACAATATATGCGGGTTCGAGAGGATGTCTTTCATGGACGGTTTTTCTGGTTATAATCAAATAAAGATGCATCCAGATGATGAAAAACACACTGTGTTCAGAACACCCCTTGGTGTTTTCTGCTACACGGTCATGCCCTTCGGGTTAAAGAATGCAGGTGCTACATATCAGAGAGTCATGTCAAAGATCTTTTAGGACCATCTCCGAAAGACTGTCGAATGCTACGTGGATGACTTGGTTGTGAAAAGTCGTAATAAGGATGACCACATTAAAGACTTAAAGACCATGTTCGATCTGATGCGGACCCATCAGTTGAAAATGAATCCTACCAAGTCTTTCATCGGGATGTCCAGTGGTAAATTCCTTGGATTCGTCATCACCACCAAAGGTATTCACATCGACCCCGATAAAGTAAAGGCAATTAATGAGTTACAACCTCCGAGAAACCTTAAGGAACTCAGAGGTTTACAAGGACGGTTGGCGTATATCCGTCGGTTTATCTCGAACCTCTCAGGAAAATACCAACCATTCTCTAA
>BQKN01048585.1:0-10536 GCA_022839385.1 Asparagus kiusianus | reverse complement strand
TTCACGACTTTTACTGTTCATTTTTACTATTCATTTCTATATTTTCTTCTTTTGATTTTGATATACATGTGAACGAAGAAGAAGATATAGCTATAAACAATAGATATATCCTCTCCTCCGTCTACACAGTATTCCCCACGAGCTAGCTCTATCGTATCAAGGCTAAACAAGTCCTGGTCACGGTTGGTATCAGAGCCAAGTTAGCCGGTGGAGGAGTCGGCCTGCGGTGGTGAACCCACAAACCCCGCCAGCCGGTGTATATCCCCGTGAGAAACAACTCACTCTTTCATGCTTTTGCACAATCTACAATAAAACAATTGTAGATATTTGTAGTAAAAAACTACTACAGATATTGTATGCTTGACTGCTTTTGTTTCTTAGCTTTAATTCTAAGCATTTTATTATTCAGTCTTATTATAGCTTTAATCATAAGCACTACTCTGGCTTTACTGCTTTCTTTGAATTGAATTTTAATTCTCTATGTTTTCTAGTATGATCTAGAATCTCTAGCATTTTTTGATCTCTTTCATTGTTCTCTTTTTACTTGCCTTCGTCGCAACTTACACAGCTTTGTTCTGTGTTCATCCGGTGTTGTTGACTGGTGGGGACACTGCGAACTTTTTAGAGTTCTTCTTATGCTTAATTTTTAGCTTGATCTTTTGTTATTGTCGCAGTTCACACGGTTTTTGCCCGTTAAGCTTTGTTTGCGTCTAGGGCCTTTCTGTCCGTGTTCATCCCTTGCTGTTGACAGGTTGGGTTTTAAAGTCTTTCTTAAGATGCCTAAGTTTCTAAGCTATCCTTATGTCAAAACCAAGACGGTTAAAAATTCTTATCTAAAATTTAAAAATATAAATGTTATTGAAGATTTCAATAGTAAATCATCCTTTGAAATTGATAAAGATTTCCTAAGGAAAGATTTTAATTCTGTAAAAAACAAAGAGAAAAAGGAAGGGTTTTTTCAAACATATGATAAAGACTTCAGATCATCCATTAGAACCTTATATTATGACTTCATGCGAACCAACAAGCAAAATATACCTTTTTTCTTATGGTTTGAAGCCATATATTTAGAGGATCTAAAAAACTCTCTTAAACTTAAACATCTTCCTTTTGAAAATAACGCGTTTGTTTTAAAATCTATATCCAATACATGGAAAATAGATAAGAACAAAGAAATAGAATCTTTACATCCACCTTTTGAACCAATAAAGGTAGGAAATGAAGATGTTAAAGCTGTCCCTATTACATCTTTAGAACCTTCTCATTGGGTACCCTTGCAAAGAGATATTACCCTTGTTTCCGAACAAAATAATTTTGCCAATATTCACCTTCAGACGATAGGTAAACAAACGGATAGAATTGAAAATATGATTCTTGACATAAAAAGGCCTCCCACTCGTTCAATGGTTACGCCAACCTTTCCACCTCAGATTTTTACCAATACCAAACCTTCTGATGAACAAATAAAGGATTTTAATGAAGAGTCAACCAATAGATTAAAAGCAATAGAAAAAGGAAAATCTCTTGCAATCAATGTCCTATCTGATCTTGAATCACAATTTGATGATATGACCTACTCTGATCATGATTTTGACAAACCCCTAACAATTCAGAGTATTACAAAACATCCTTATTCTTTCAATAATACTAAGAATTACTATAGGAGACCCACTCCTGCTGATATGCAATTTGAAGAATTTAATAGCCAAAAAATTAGTTTCGACGGTAACTCCCTAGTTGAATGGAACCTTGATGGCTATACTGAGTATCAAATAATACACCTGCTACAAGAAATGCTTATATATGCCAATGCTTGTAGACAACAAGGTAATCCTGAAAAGGACATTGCTAGTGGTCTATGTTCATCTTTTTCTGGTCAATTACAGGGATGGTGGGACCGGTATCTTACTGATTCACAAAAACATAATATTTTAAATAGTTACAAAAAAACCCAATATGGAGAACCTATCCTTGATAAGACAGGACATGTGATTAATGATGCTGTCTATACCCTGCTTCTTGCTATATATCATCACTTTATAGGTCTTGTCGATAGCCTTCAAGACAAAGTCAGGGAACAACTCATAAATTTTAGGTGTAAAACCCTTACTGACTTTAAATGGTACAAAGATGTGTTTCTATCAAAAATTTACCAACTACATGACTGTAATAATCCCATTTGGAAAGAAAAGTTTATTTCTGGCCTTCCGCCTTTATTCGCCGAAAAGGTTAGAACATCTCTTAAAGAGCAGTGTAATGGTATCATTCTCTATGATCAAATTCCCTTCGGAGAATTAATCCAAAAGGTCAACACTATTGGTTTAAAACTTTGCAACGATATTAAAATTAAGAATCAATTAAAAAATCAAAACCTTTTAGGTAAAAGAGAATTGGGAGATTTTTGTTACCAATTTGGCTTTCAAATGGATAATCCTAGGATTAAAAATAGTCCTAAGAATTATCGTAAAACAAAAACTAATTATCAAAAAACACAGAATTCTAATAAAACTGAAAGAATACCAAGAAAACCTCCTAAAAGAAATTTTAGGGAAAAGAGAAATAATACTACAAAGACACCTACATGTTATAAATGTAAACAAAAAGGACATTATGCTAATAAATGTTTTCAAAAGGAAACAAAAAAGAAGATTAACGAGTTAATATTAAACTCCAATGCCTTTACTGAAGATGAAATTGAAAAACTTATTAATACTTTAAATCTTATTGATGATGATTCTTCCTCTAACGATGAGTGCAATAATCTTTGCACTTCTAAAAAGGAAAATGGTTCCGATGATTCATCCATAACATCTTATAATAGTTCTTCTGAATTAAATACACTAGATGAACATGAACATTTTATTCTTGAGACTATTAATGCCATTACTAATCCTCAAGAAAAAGGGATACGATTAAAGAAATATCTCGAGACAATAAAAAAGAAAAAGAGTGTCACTTCTTCTCTAACCTTTCCAAGTAAAAAGGCATCCCTTGAAGATCTCAAAAAAGAACAAAAGGAAGTTAAAATTCAGCTTAAAAATCTTAAACAAGAGATTTTTACCTTAAAATCTCAACCAAATAATGCAAAACGCTCTAATAGTATTGACACTATAGAGAAGTTTATAAATCAAAAATGGAAATGCGACATTATCCTCAAAATTCAGTCCAGCTTCACTGTCAAAGATACTGCTTTAATTGACACCGGAGCAGACCTAAATTGTATTAGAGAAGGCATTGTTCCCTCTCAATACTTTGAAAAAACGACCCATAGTCTTTCCTCTGCAGGCGGACATAGTCTTAGTATTGAATATAAACTTTCTGATGTTCATGTTTGCAATCAAGGTCTATGTTTAAAAACATCCTTTATCTTGGTCAAAGACTTACAACAAACCATTATCCTTGGCACTCCTTTTATTAATCTTCTCAAACCCTTTTCTGTTGATGATAATGGTCTCCATTTTCATACTAACGGGTTTAAATATACTATCAAGTTTAACAATGCCCCTGAAGAAGCTTATCTTAATCATTTAGTTTCATCTCTATCTCATAAAGAAAAATTCCTTCAAGACATTTCTGATGAGATTAAATTAGAAAAAATAGAAAAACAAATTAATGAAGAAAAATTTGCTGAAAAGATAAAACTTTTCCATGAAAAGCTTGAAAAAGAAGTTTGTTCAGAGATTCCTCATGCCTTTTGGTTTAGAAAAAAACATGTTGTAAACCTCCCATATGAAAAGGATTTTTCTGAAAACAAAATCCCTACTAAAGCTCGCCCAATACAAATGAGTCAGAGACTTTTAGAAATATGTAAACAAGAGATTTCGGATCTACAAAAGAAAAACCTGATCAGACCCAGCTCTTCGCCTTGGAGTTGCGCAGCTTTTTATGTTGAAAATGCTGCAGAACTTGAAAGAGGAGTTCCTAGATTGGTTATCAATTACAAACCTCTTAACAAAGTTCTACAATGGATTCGATATCCTATACCAAATAAACAAGATCTAATGAAGAGATTACAAGGAACAAGATTATTTTCAAAATTTGATATGAAATCAGGATTTTGGCAAGTCCAAATTGCCGAAGAGGATCGCTATAAAACAGCTTTTACTGTCCCCTTCGGTCATTATGAGTGGAATGTTATGCCTTTTGGTTTAAAAAATGCTCCTTCTGAATTCCAGAAAATAATGAATGAAATATTTAATCCTTACACTTCTTTCACCATTGTTTACATTGATGATGTTCTTGTTTTTTCTAAAGATATCGACCAACATTGGAAACATCTACATATCTTCTTTAAAATCATTAAAGATAATGGTTTAGTTGTCTCCGCTAGAAAAATAAAACTCTTCCAAACTAAAATACAATTTTTAGGATACTCTATTAACAAAGGTACTATTTCTCCTATCCATAGAGTCATTGCCTTTGCTGATAAATTTTCTGATGAGATAAAAGACACTAAGCAGTTACAAAGATTTCTAGGATGTCTTAATTATGTCTCTGATTTCTATAAGGATCTTGCCTATGATAGAAAAATCCTTAGCGATCGCTTAAAAAAGGATTGCCCCGAATGGACAGAAAGACATTCTGAAGCAGTCAAAAGGATAAAAACAAAAGTTAAAACATTGCCTTGTTTATCTCTTCCAGATCCTACAGCTTTTAAAATAGTTGAAACAGATGCATCTGATTTTGGCTACGGGGGGGGTCCTTAAGCAAAGAGTTAACAATAAGGAAGTTCTAGTAGCTTTTACTTCTGGTGCTTGGAATGACACTCGAAAAAATTATTCAACAATTAAAAAGGAAATGCTTGCTATTGTTCTTTCTATCAATAAATTTCAAAGCGATTTATTAAACCAAAAATTCTTACTTAGAATCGACTGTATGTCTGCCAAATACGTTATCAATAAAGATGTTCAAAACTTAGCGTCTAAACAGATCTTTGCTAGGTGGCAAGCTATCCTTACTGTGTTTGATTTTGATATAGAATTTATTAAGGGTGATAATAATAATTTACCTGATTTTCTCTCCAGGGAATTTCTACAAGGATATGGCCCTGTCAAAATATCATTACCAAAAGACTCTCTCACATGAAAAAGAGAGATCTTCTTATACTCCCTTAACACAAGACAATAAGGGAACTTATTCTCATTTTTATCAGAAAACATTGGATAAACTTGTCATCATTGAAACGTCTGATCAGACTCTTTTGCCGGTTGATATGGCAGCAAAGTTTCTTCCCAAAGAATATTACTATGTTCCGACAATGTTTGGTAAAACTACCCTTTATTATGAGAAAATTCTCAAAGAAACAGAAAGTGCATTTGCTCATCATAGATACCGAGGTAAAGAATACAGTTACTCTCGGCTAAGAATATATCATATTATTCCATTAAATGAATGGAACTCATATGGAAATCCCAATGTTCCGCGAAAGTTTAAAGAAAAAACTCAAATTGGTCCCCAACAATATAATTATTGGGACTATCAAGCTGCTTGGGAACATGTTCTGTACATTCAAAATCATCTGAGAAAGCATTCATGGTGGATACGTTTTATGAATCAAATGTGTCTACCAAATTGGTTTATTGAAACCTTTTGGGCTAAATTTGGAGCCGTCAAAGAAATTATGCCAAAAGAGGTCCTTAAAAGACAAGGAAAAGATGTATCTCCACTAGATATGCTTCAAATATCTATGGAATTTGGTCTCCCTTGGATTATGCAATGGGATTGGGATTGTGTTAAGGGTACACCATCTTATTTCGCAAGAAGTATTTCTGTAAAATGATATGATCGATGGAACATTGCAAACTATCTTAATGGAAGAAAAAGCTCTCTGCTCCCGGACTATAGTCCAGAATATGGTTTTAAATCAAATCCTAGAAGATCTGATATGAAAGCTATACAAGAAAGTCTTTATGAAAAATTTGCGCTACAATATCCAAATACGAGTGAAGAAAAACTAAAGTCATTAACTTATGATGAAATGCTAATGATACTAGCACCAATGGATACTACGTCCTCTACTTCAGAACCTGCTGAGACATCAGAACCTGTTAAAATAAAAGATGAACCCGTGCTTGAAGATACTCCCATGGATAGTGAAGATGGCTTTGATAACAATGGCGACGATTGTTACGGAATTGATCTATGACATACCATTTATGGTAAAATTCGCCATTAACATATGGTAAAAATTCATATACCATTAACTTATGGTAACTACTGATTAACATCAACGACTTAAATCCTAAGTCGATCACACATTATCTTTACAAAAGTTTAAAATTACTAACCTTTTATACATATTTTATTCACAGCTAAATAAAGCAGTCTGCAGCTAAAATAACTGCCTACATGTCTACGCACAGTTTGCAGCTTTGGATTCTCCTTTGGATGCTTAAAAGAAGCAATTTTGGTCAAAAAGTCTATGTTACTAGGCTCTAACAAAATTGAAGGCGGTGGGACAAGCCCTGTTAAAGTCAAGAAAAGAATCTCTGCACAGAAAAGTCAAAGCCTTGTCAAGGAAGCCTTGCATAGTAAAAGTCAAAAAAGGAATCTCTGCATAGTTAGAGAAGGGGTCTATAAAAGGAGAAGGAGTGCAAGTGTTAAGGGGCGGGTTTTTGGAGAGTTGAAGTCATATCCTCTCTAGAGAGAAATCCCTCCAAGTTTCCCTTTTCTTTTTTAAGTTTTAAGTTTTAGTTTGAGTTTGAGTGAGGTTTGCTTTTAATCTTTCTTTTGAGTGTTTGTAAGATAAGTGTGCTCTACTACTACTACTACTAGTTCCAGCAGGATCTCCTAGCTTTCGGTTTGTAAGTATTTAAGTTTGATTTCTTTCCAGTTTGTAAATCTTATGTAAATACTATCTAAATTTACTTCTGCTACTGTTCATTACCGCCTCTGTTACTGTTCATTACTATTCACGACTTTTACTGTTCATTTTTACTATTCATTTCTATATTTTCTTCTTTTGATTTTGATATACATGTGAACGAAGAAGAAGATATAGCTATAAACAATAGATATATCCTCTCCTCCGTCTACACAGTATTCCCCACGAGCTAGCTCTATCGTATCAAGGCTAAACAAGTCCTGGTCACGGTTGGTATCAGAGCCAAGTTAGCCGGTGGAGGAGTCGGCCTGCGGTGGTGAACCCACAAACCCCGCCAGCCGGTGTATATCCCCGTGAGAAACAACTCACTCTTTCATGCTTTTGCACAATCTACAATAAAACAATTGTAGATATTTGTAGTAAAAAACTACTACAGATATTGTATGCTTGACTGCTTTTGTTTCTTAGCTTTAATTCTAAGCATTTTATTATTCAGTCTTATTATAGCTTTAATCATAAGCACTACTCTGGCTTTACTGCTTTCTTTGAATTGAATTTTAATTCTCTATGTTTTCTAGTATGATCTAGAATCTCTAGCATTTTTTGATCTCTTTCATTGTTCTCTTTTTACTTGCCTTCGTCGCAACTTACACAGCTTTGTTCTGTGTTCATCCGGTGTTGTTGACTGGTGGGGACACTGCGAACTTTTTAGAGTTCTTCTTATGCTTAATTTTTAGCTTGATCTTTTGTTATTGTCGCAGTTCACACGGTTTTTGCCCGTTAAGCTTTGTTTGCGTCTAGGGCCTTTCTGTCCGTGTTCATCCCTTGCTGTTGACAGGTTGGGTTTTAAAGTCTTTCTTAAGATGCCTAAGTTTCTAAGCTATCCTTATGTCAAAACCAAGACGGTTAAAAATTCTTATCTAAAATTTAAAAATATAAATGTTATTGAAGATTTCAATAGTAAATCATCCTTTGAAATTGATAAAGATTTCCTAAGGAAAGATTTTAATTCTGTAAAAAACAAAGAGAAAAAGGAAGGGTTTTTTCAAACATATGATAAAGACTTCAGATCATCCATTAGAACCTTATATTATGACTTCATGCGAACCAACAAGCAAAATATACCTTTTTTCTTATGGTTTGAAGCCATATATTTAGAGGATCTAAAAAACTCTCTTAAACTTAAACATCTTCCTTTTGAAAATAACGCGTTTGTTTTAAAATCTATATCCAATACATGGAAAATAGATAAGAACAAAGAAATAGAATCTTTACATCCACCTTTTGAACCAATAAAGGTAGGAAATGAAGATGTTAAAGCTGTCCCTATTACATCTTTAGAACCTTCTCATTGGGTACCCTTGCAAAGAGATATTACCCTTGTTTCCGAACAAAATAATTTTGCCAATATTCACCTTCAGACGATAGGTAAACAAACGGATAGAATTGAAAATATGATTCTTGACATAAAAAGGCCTCCCACTCGTTCAATGGTTACGCCAACCTTTCCACCTCAGATTTTTACCAATACCAAACCTTCTGATGAACAAATAAAGGATTTTAATGAAGAGTCAACCAATAGATTAAAAGCAATAGAAAAAGGAAAATCTCTTGCAATCAATGTCCTATCTGATCTTGAATCACAATTTGATGATATGACCTACTCTGATCATGATTTTGACAAACCCCTAACAATTCAGAGTATTACAAAACATCCTTATTCTTTCAATAATACTAAGAATTACTATAGGAGACCCACTCCTGCTGATATGCAATTTGAAGAATTTAATAGCCAAAAAATTAGTTTCGACGGTAACTCCCTAGTTGAATGGAACCTTGATGGCTATACTGAGTATCAAATAATACACCTGCTACAAGAAATGCTTATATATGCCAATGCTTGTAGACAACAAGGTAATCCTGAAAAGGACATTGCTAGTGGTCTATGTTCATCTTTTTCTGGTCAATTACAGGGATGGTGGGACCGGTATCTTACTGATTCACAAAAACATAATATTTTAAATAGTTACAAAAAAACCCAATATGGAGAACCTATCCTTGATAAGACAGGACATGTGATTAATGATGCTGTCTATACCCTGCTTCTTGCTATATATCATCACTTTATAGGTCTTGTCGATAGCCTTCAAGACAAAGTCAGGGAACAACTCATAAATTTTAGGTGTAAAACCCTTACTGACTTTAAATGGTACAAAGATGTGTTTCTATCAAAAATTTACCAACTACATGACTGTAATAATCCCATTTGGAAAGAAAAGTTTATTTCTGGCCTTCCGCCTTTATTCGCCGAAAAGGTTAGAACATCTCTTAAAGAGCAGTGTAATGGTATCATTCTCTATGATCAAATTCCCTTCGGAGAATTAATCCAAAAGGTCAACACTATTGGTTTAAAACTTTGCAACGATATTAAAATTAAGAATCAATTAAAAAATCAAAACCTTTTAGGTAAAAGAGAATTGGGAGATTTTTGTTACCAATTTGGCTTTCAAATGGATAATCCTAGGATTAAAAATAGTCCTAAGAATTATCGTAAAACAAAAACTAATTATCAAAAAACACAGAATTCTAATAAAACTGAAAGAATACCAAGAAAACCTCCTAAAAGAAATTTTAGGGAAAAGAGAAATAATACTACAAAGACACCTACATGTTATAAATGTAAACAAAAAGGACATTATGCTAATAAATGTTTTCAAAAGGAAACAAAAAAGAAGATTAACGAGTTAATATTAAACTCCAATGCCTTTACTGAAGATGAAATTGAAAAACTTATTAATACTTTAAATCTTATTGATGATGATTCTTCCTCTAACGATGAGTGCAATAATCTTTGCACTTCTAAAAAGGAAAATGGTTCCGATGATTCATCCATAACATCTTATAATAGTTCTTCTGAATTAAATACACTAGATGAACATGAACATTTTATTCTTGAGACTATTAATGCCATTACTAATCCTCAAGAAAAAGGGATACGATTAAAGAAATATCTCGAGACAATAAAAAAGAAAAAGAGTGTCACTTCTTCTCTAACCTTTCCAAGTAAAAAGGCATCCCTTGAAGATCTCAAAAAAGAACAAAAGGAAGTTAAAATTCAGCTTAAAAATCTTAAACAAGAGATTTTTACCTTAAAATCTCAACCAAATAATGCAAAACGCTCTAATAGTATTGACACTATAGAGAAGTTTATAAATCAAAAATGGAAATGCGACATTATCCTCAAAATTCAGTCCAGCTTCACTGTCAAAGATACTGCTTTAATTGACACCGGAGCAGACCTAAATTGTATTAGAGAAGGCATTGTTCCCTCTCAATACTTTGAAAAAACGACCCATAGTCTTTCCTCTGCAGGCGGACATAGTCTTAGTATTGAATATAAACTTTCTGATGTTCATGTTTGCAATCAAGGTCTATGTTTAAAAACATCCTTTATCTTGGTCAAAGACTTACAACAAACCATTATCCTTGGCACTCCTTTTATTAATCTTCTCAAACCCTTTTCTGTTGATGATAATGGTCTCCATTTTCATACTAACGGGTTTAAATATACTATCAAGTTTAACAATGCCCCTGAAGAAGCTTATCTTAATCATTTAGTTTCATCTCTATCTCATAAAGAAAAATTCCTTCAAGACATTTCTGATGAGATTAAATTAGAAAAAATAGAAAAACAAATTAATGAAGAAAAATTT
>BQKN01048583.1:0-16885 GCA_022839385.1 Asparagus kiusianus | reverse complement strand
GTATTTTCTTACAACGAGCCCTCTCCCTTGGGGTTGGTTGTGATGTTGCTCGCTAGCGCTTTGACGCTCGTTGTCCCTCCCCCTTTCAGGTCACGAGCCAGGAGCCCGGAGACTCGCAGGTTGATGGCGACACACTTTAGTGTTCAGCTTTCCTTTCTAGCTATGTATTATATTTGGGACTCCACTGTAGTTGATGTTAGACATTTGAGGACTATTTTATAGATGTTGTAAAGGCTGTATGCCTTATTTTCCTTCACTCAGACTTGCTGTATTTGAGACTTGTTAAGAACTCCAGTTTATTCATTTCAGACATTGTCTTTGTATATTATGTATGTTGGATGATGAAATGTTATTTCGATCTCTATTATTTCATCAATTATCTCTTGTATTATCTTTTACTTGCTTTTGTATCTACACCTATTATTGACTCTACTAGAGTGATAGAATTATGATGGTGAAACATGTTATTGCACGGTGTGGTGCATGGCAGGTTTGACATTCTTGGTTTCACCTAGGATTGCAGCCTTGTGTGAACCCAGGGGCGTCACAAGTCCCACATGGACTAGTGTGAAGAAATGGCTTAAATAGAGAAGCCCAATGCCCAAGAACAATTAGTGCTAGCATTTGGACAGTGAACTTTAGCCAATATCGAGTTGCTCTCGGTGGGTCCCACGGCTTGCACGTGCTAATAGGCCTACGAGCCTAGAATGTGACAAAATGGTATCAGAATAGTTGCCAGACGGAAGTGTGGATCTAAGTGCTATACGACGCTAAGTGCTACACCGTGTGGATGCGGTGGGAGCCACCTCTAGAGTCCGTAGGAGTCACCTCTAGAGTCCACATCGCCCAACGATGATACTAGAATGTATCAATTGTCATGTCGTGATGACGAGGATGTCGTCCTTATAAGGTGGGCTGATTGTGACACCCCTACTTTAGTCCCACATGGACTAGTGTGAAGAAATACTAGTGACTTAAATAGAGAAGCCCAAGACCCAAGAACAACTAGTGTTAGCATTTTGGCATTGGACTTTAGCTAATATCGAGTTGTTCTCGGTGGGTTCCACGGCTTGCACGCGCCAACGGGCCCAGGGTGTGACAAGATACCATCTTAACTTTTCCCAGTTTTCTATCCAGAACATGTAACCAATTATACAAGTTAGAGCATTAGAAATATTACCTTCTGTCTGAAATTCTATCCACATCGTTTCACTAGACCTAAATCAACAATTAGTTGGCCACAAACCAACACCAAGTTTCTTTATTCTTCTCTTCAACAACTGCATAGGCAATATGGTAGATGTTGTCATTGCCATATTTCCTATAGCACTCAAGATTTTCCCTGTATAACCACTTTTCAAATGGCAATCATCAAGGCTAATAAGTGGCCTATAACCTTTCTTGAGCCCTTCTTTACATGCAACCAAACATACATATAGTCTCCAAAAAACTGGTGATGAGTTCCTATTGATATCATATACTCTAACCAAAGCTGAGCTCCCAGAATTTCTCCTCCAAATTTCAGCTGCATAGTCTCATACTCTCATGTATTGAATACTTACAACACCATAAATCTTCACAAAGTCAAGCTATCTTGCTCTATATACTATAAGACCACCAATGTTGACTCCATAGTCTCCATTCACATTTGAAATGATCATAGACATCTTCCAATCAGGATCATCTTCCTACTTTTTAGGTATCTTGTAGCTAACTGTTCAGATGAGACTTTGGAGTTTTTGTCTCTAAAACCACCATAATTTTCATGCTTGAGCCTCATAGATTTATTTTGAAATGTGGCTTCATCATTTATTTTCATAGCATGAACTTTGAACTTGCAAACATCTTGACAATTGTTGGGATATTTCAGCATCCTACTATACTTGAATAGGCCTTCACACGTAAATCAATACTTGTAATAAATGCTTTAATAGGCCTTCACAATTATTGTGCAAGTAGTAAAAATTTATACCCTTTTTGTATTACATGCGACTTAAGAGCTCTTCTTTAAACCTCATTGGTAGAAAAATTTAAACCCAATACCAAGTCAATAGACTTGTCAAAATCTTTATTCTCATTGAATTTTGGATGTTAGACTTCCTCATCATCAGAGCATTGTAAACTCACCAACTCTTTTGTCTCACCATCTGATTGTTCATCCACTTAAGGTATATCATCAAACATCTCATTCATGTTCACCTTAGTCATTGGTTGTGATGTAGCCTCTACTTTTTCCTCTAACTCAACATCCTCCTCATTAGCATTCACTAAGTTGAAACTCAGAATCCTCATCCTCATTCTCCACATTTACATCCACAAGCCTCTCTTTGTCATCAATTTTAGCTTCCTCAGTGGCCTCATTTTCATCACTTGATCCTTCATTAGCACTCCCATCATCATGTTCATCATCATCACCATAACTAGCCCCATTGTCTTCATCATCATCACTAGTCCCATTGTATTCATCAATGCTCCACACAAAAAATTATAACTTTCAGTTACCACATTACTTTAAAAAAATTCATACAGATACCACCTTCAACTAGAAAATCAAGTTATGTTATATAGATACCACCTTATATTATAGCAATTTACACAGATACCTCCTAATATCATTGTGGTTTATATATATACCATCTAATATCAACCCATGCAATATAAGCAACTTCAACAACAATAATTATGTGTCAAAATATACAAATATAGAATAGTATATCTTATTATCATCATGTTGAGCTTCCTTAGTTGCCTCATTATCTTCATCATCTTCATTCACAACCTTTACATAAAAATAGAACAACCATCAGTATATAGGAGAATAAGTCTTAATATTTAGGAGAGTACTTAATTACAAATACAATATGCTATTGAAGAGTATATCTCATTCTCATCATGTTCAGCTACATTAGTGCCCTGATTAGTATCCTCTATATTTGCATTGCTTGGGCTTGCCTCATATGTAGTAGCATTATCCTCATTTGGTGCTTCATTACGTGCTCCCTCTCTAAGATCAATATCAACCTCACCAGTATATTCTTCAACACCATGTACAACGTAAATAGCAATCCTCTTGTTTCTTCCAAGAGAATCAACCATCTCATTGATGTCTCTATCACTAGTAATTTTTTTTCTAATTCCTTGTGGTAAATTTTTTGAGGAATCTTATAGAAGAGTTCTGTCACACTGCTCAAACTATAGTTTAATTGATTTGTTAGGACAGCCTTTAGCTCACACTTTGATATTTCATCAGTAATGTGATCATGTTTAGTGAAAACTTAACCAACCACATACTTCAATGATCTCATATTCTTTTCAAACCTCCCCCCATGATGATAATCTACGACCATAAATTCATACATCCTAAAAGTAAAAGATAAATTATATTAAATGCCCCTGTTTACTTATCTTAGATTGATCAAAGTGCAATTAAGTTAATCATAGTAATGAAATTTTTTACATGTTGTAGATCAACACAATGATCAATTTGCCAATAATTACTCAGCATATAAACATAAATTAAACAAGTATTTTCATTTTACACAATTATATAAGCAACTAACTTATTCAATTTAACTCACTATTTATTCATTTGTCAAAGCCCTAATCAACCCTAACCCTAAAAATACACGGGTAAAAATCAAATTACACAAGTACAATCTACCAAAACCTAGTTCAAGTTCTCACCGTAAGCAAACCACATACAATTAGAAAAGTTAAAATTACATTACCTTCACTTGAAGACTCAAACCGACCACAGTCGACAGTCCCAACCCTAACCCCTTTTCCAAACAACGAAGTCGGTGCCCAACCTCCGTACAAGCACGATGAACAGATCTCACACCTAAATCGAGAGAATTTTTATTTTTTTCCTTAAAGATGATAGGTATGAGATGGGGGAGAGAGCACGCTCGGACAGTTGCGATTTTCTTTGGCAAGAAATTAGTGCGGAGGTGGCGGAGGTGGTGTTTGCTTGTCGATTTGGGGGGGGGGGGTGGACCAAGTGTTAATCAGAGTTAATAGGGTGAGTTAATAGGGTGTCACGTGTTTTTACACGTGAGGGGTTTTATAGGGTATTTTGGTTAGGTCACAGAGTTTTTAGGCAGAAAATATAAATTAGTGTGACATTGAAAGCATGATAGGAAGTAAGGGTGATATTCATCAATAAAGAGTAAAGGTTGTAACCATCAATTTGGTTAAAAGTTAAGGTGGTTTTGATGTAAAAACCTAAGAGAATATGAAGTTTGTTCCTATTCGTTGATAGACTTCATAAAATATCATAAACTAAAAGTTAATGCTAATTCTAGTTTGCTTTTATATGATAAAAGCGTGCATATAAGCATATAAAAGTACTAAAAATATTCATAAAAATCCTTTCTAAAGATTCATAATCTTACTCAAAAAATTAAACTATTCTATAAAATATTTAGAAAATATTATCTTTTATTCATTCTATTTTATTTTTTATTGAGCTGAGATTAATCATTCTCCAACTTCATAATTTTCCTAAGCAATCCTAGAGCAGTGTCTTCATTGTCTACATTGGTGACATAAGGCTGCAGCTGGATTTCTTATGATGTTCTATTTCCCTAGTCTTTTATCAATTAACGTTACGTATTTTTATTGCTCTAACTTATTAGGAAAAATATAACATCATAATAAATTTTAAAACTTTAATCTATACAATGACTTTAATTTTTAATCTATCATATATTTTTTCAAAATTTTATTTTTTAACTGAATATTTTTAATTTATTGATATTATTAATTTTTTAACAGCATCGACTCAGAGTACTATTAGATGCTGAAAAGGAATAGTAAACCTAAAATTGAAAGTAAATTTACACATCTTAATGAAAGAATATCAAACAACCACTCTTTTTTTAAAATTTTTTGGAATTTCAGTCTTTTTTGTGATTTTAAACTTTTGAGGGTGTGTTTTGTTAAAAAATTTGAGTTTTTTTTAAAAAAAAATTAAATTTTTTGGGTGGGTGCTATTAATTTCCATATTTCATGTGTTGGTGGTAAGTTTCAAATGTCAAAATACTTCTTGCATCTCTGAAATTTTGAGAGTGTTTTTTTACAATTAATGAGAGTTCAGGTTGCCTTTTGCAACATTGAAATTTTCAATTGTCTACTGATAATTTTCAGAATTGATATGTACTAGTTATGCATTTTAAAATTTTAGGGTTTTTTTGCGATTTTTAACTTTTAGGGGAGTTTTTTTATAATTTTTATAACTTTCAGGTTATTATTATAAATTTTTAAAATTTCAGGTGCCAAATGATAATTCCTTAAATTCATTCATGTTGTTTACAAGTTTTCAAATTTCAAAATTCAGCGTGTTGTCTTATAATTTAAACTTTTAAAGATGTTTCTATAATTTTTGAAACATTGAGAGTATTAATTGAAAATTTTACATTCTTCTAGGGCTCTTTTTAAATTCTACATTTCATGTTTGTTATTTTAAGTTTTGAAAATTTAGGGTGTTTTGTGTACACTTTTGAACTTTTAGGGTATTTTGCATAAATTTTGAAGTCTTCTTTTAGTACATCATATGTTTTAGTATGTTAGCTATGCATGATTTTTTACCTAACAAACTAATATCGTGAAGCTATTCCACGTATTTTATCAATCTTATTTTTTTACTAACACTGTGAAGCTATTTCATGTCTTTTGTTAATCTTATTTTATGAATAATTGTTTCATGTATTTTATTAGTTTTTTAATTATTGAGCTATAGGTAGTTCACGTGGGATTAATATAGGAGATACTTAGGATTAGAATATATTAAGATTTAAGTAAAATATTTAAAATTGCGAAGGGTGACATTGACCATGGAAAGTTGTTCTCGAACTCGTACTTTTAAAAGAAGTATGATATATAGATTCCTCAAGGGTAGGGAAAAAAAAGGAACTAAAAAAAACTAAAAAGAACACACACACATATATCACAGATAAAAATTTGTCAAATCATTCTTAGCCCTTTTGCAACTTTGTGATTTGTATCCAATTTTTGTTTCTTTGGGTTATTTAGATATTAGTCTCTCAAATATTCAGTAATTACATATTAATCTCTCAAATTAGGGAAATAGTTCAAAAGTCCCTCCAATTTTAAAGTTCTTGCAGCTTGGTCTCTTAGTGACAAAATACACTCCCCTCCTTGTCTAACTTGATTATGTAAATCTCTAAACCCAACTCGAGTTCTATCCCTCTATACTCTTACCTTTAATCATCTCCCCTCGTCACTAGCCTACTCGTACTCTTAACTCATCAAAATTCCTACTCTTAACTCATCAAACTCAGTACAAATTACCTACCATCTCCATCTCAATGCAACGTAGCAGAGAGGAGAGCTTTTCTGAATCTTGGACAAAAGGTAAAGAGGGGTTCAGAGAGAGGAGACTGACAATGAAGGGGCTGGTCAAAGGTGGTTTAGTTGAGGGCTGCAGAGAAAGTTAGACTTATGATTTAGAGGAGTTGGAGGAGATGGATATTTTGGTCGTTAGGGAACCAAATTGCAAGAACCTTTAGATTTGAAAGACTTACGAGCAATTTCAAAGATCTGAAGAACTAGTATAGAATTATTGAATATTTAAGAGACTAATGTCCAAATAACCCAATTTCCTTTTGTCTTGAAGCTTATTTGTTCCGGCAATAGCTTGGTAAGAACGGATTAAAGGTGACAAAGTCGTAATACAGAATTCTATTCTTTTGGCGAGAGGAATTTAATCTTAATTTATATATACGTAAAGAAGTTGCAAAAAAAAAAAGCCTTATAATTGGAAAGAAAAGAATTTAGCATAATAAAAATTCTATGATTCAACATAAAAAATTGTTAGTACACCATGAAAAAAATATAAGGTTCGGGATAACTGGATTTTTATTTTGAATCGTGAAGTTGTATCTTTACAAAGATAATCTATAGACCATCTAAGTCCAAGGTCCATGGCCCACATCTTTATGCAAATATAAGCGCAAGCTCAACCCCAATTCCAAATGCATAACGACTTAATTGGAACTAAATAAGTTATTAGAGGATTAATTAGAATTAAGTAATACTAAGGATTGCGATTGGCTTTTTCAAGCTTTTTTTTTTGTTTTTTTTTGAAGTAAGAATATGGCAAGATGCCCTATCAAAAGTATATTATAAATCAGAAAACAGAGTTTTTACACTAGTGGAAATAGTGGTATCGCTGACGGGAACATCGCTGACGGGAAATTCCCGTCAGCGATGTTTATATCGCTGACGGGAATCCCCGTCGGCGATATTCCCGTCGGGGATTATTCCTTCCCGTCAGCGATGAAAACATCGCTGACGGGATACAAACATCGCTGACGGGTTTCCCGTCAGCGATGTTAATTATAAGACTTCGCTGGAAAATTTATTTCCGCTGAAACCCTAACTTTTCAACCCCGCCGCGCGACCTCGATTTTCCCTCTCTCAGCTCAGCCGCCGGCGATCACCTCACCGCCACCTCCCCGATCACCTCAGCCGCTCGCCGCCCGCGCCATCACCTTCCTCTCCCGCTCTTCGACTCCACCGCCCGTCGACCTTAGAGCTCGCCGTCGCACCGCCCCTGCGCCGTCGCACCGCCCCTGCGCCCGTCGACCTTCGAGCTCGCCGTCGCCCCTGAGCTCTCTCATCTCCTCACCCGTCAGCGTATGATTTCTTTTGTTTTCAAATTTTTTTTTCTGATTTTAGGTTGCTGTTTTTTCTAATTTCAGATTTGATTTCTTTGATTGCAGTGAAGGAGGTCCAAGTGAGTGTTACGTTTTGTTGGATTGCATTGCAGGAGATCCAAGCGGTAATTTTTGGTCATTGTCGCATTTTAGTGTAGAGAAATTATACATAATTAGTTTGGAAACGATCAAGCTGGCTGATATTTATAAGTTTACGTTTTGTTGGATTGCATTGCTGTCACAACTTGATGTTTTAATTTTAAAATAACAGAGAACATTGTAAATATTAAAAAAAACTATTATGACAAAAATACGACTTCATATGGTAAATAAATAAAAAAGAGAGGATATGTATAGTGATGAATATGACAATAAACGAGAACAATACAATTATAAAAATGTTAAGTGCTAATTTACTCTCTGGGTCTTTATTCTCTTTTGGTTAATTTATTCTCTTGTGGTAATTACAAGTTTTATTGTGTTATATATCATGATTTATGAATCGAAAGTCGTTACCCCTAGTTTCCCGTCTAATAATGTTGGATGTGAATCTCTTCTTATATAAACTCACGCAATTCTAGTTGGATGTGAAAATTACTTTTACATCTAAAGAGAATGACGTGATTTATGTTAGGAGCATGATATACATGCAATAATTATTAGATCTGTTCGGGGAGGAGTACCCTTCTCGTACAGGTTAGGAATACAGTAGTGTATCATCTATCTTTGTATATTTTATGCATTTTTATTCCTTATAAATTTCGATAACATGTACCGCATTGTTCTCTGTGTACAATAAGTGTATGTTGTTTTGCGTATCGATCTATTATCGATGATTGATACGCATTATAACATCCGCACAGTGTACTCGGAGAACTGCGGGTAGGTGCTGCCGAAATTTTTAAGAAATAAAAACGCTTAAAGTATATAAAGGTAGTTGTAAACACTATTATATTCCTAATGGGATAGGTCCATTTCCTATGACAGCCGTTAAATTGTCTTATTTCAAATATTTGCGTTAGATTTTATTCCCACATAATTTATGTTCTGGTAATTTTCCCTCCAAGATTATTATAATTAAAATTTCCTTGATGTCGTGAAGAAAGTTAATATCACGCAACCTTTAACTTGATACGTTACTAATAAAAATTCACATTACCTAATTATGCTTAATATCATACAGATCTATGAGGATAGTTCCGGACAAATCATGGATCGATATTCCTCGTATTGATAGATGGAGGGATAGTCGATATAAAGATGGAATAAATCAATTCATAAAGTACGCCTTGGCAGACCCACGGAAGTTAAATAGTGATGTCGTGTATTGTCCCTGCTGTTGGTGTAAAAATAGGGCGTTGGTGGATAAAAGTGATTTACAAAAACACTTAATATCAGGATTCCATGAGGAGTACAAATATTGGACGTTTCATGGGGAAGGATGTCTTGAAGAAATGGAACTGATAGCGGATACCGGTACTTCCTGTGGGAGAATAGATGATACGAGAATAGATGATACACATACGATGCTCGCGGATATGTTAACAGTTCCTAATATAGATCAATCTGATTATGCCGAGGGTGCTGACGATTCAGGAAATGCTGGAAGCGTGACTGATCATGAGGAGCTGGCGCAGATAATGAAACTAATAGACGATAATGAAAACGATCTGTACGAGGGTTGCACCGAGTTCACCAGGTTATCATTTATGCTGCGTCTTTTGCGTATAAAGTCTCTTAGCGGAATGGCAGATAAATATTTTAATATGTTGCTTGTGTTGCTGAGAAAAGTCATTCCAAATGGAAAAGATAGCATACCAGAAAATTATGATAAAGCAAAGAAGATTGTTTCTGTTATAGGACTTGATTACAATAAAATCGACGCATGCCCTAATGATTGTATCCTCTACTATAAAGATAACAAAGATCTTCAGGAGTGTCCAACTTGTGGAGTATCACGGTGGGTACAACGCAAAAATTATTCAACACATGGGACAACAAGGTCTATGCTTGCGAAAAAGAAGATTCCAGCAAAGGTTCTGCGTCATTTTCCCTTAATACCAAGGCTAAAACGGTTGTATATGAATAAAGACACTGCTAACCAAATGAGGTGGCACATGGAAGAACGTACTAATGATGGTAAAATCAGACATCCGGCTGATGCAGAGGCGTGGAAGCATATGGATAGAACTTTTCCTTGGTTTGCGAATGAGTGCAGGAATGTTAGACTAGGTTTGTCTAGCGACGGATTCAATCCATTTGGGATAATGAGTTCTGGTTGGTCTACATGGCCTGTGATATTAACGCCTTACAACTTACCACCTTGGCTTTGCATGAAACAACCGTATATGATACTTTCATTATTGATACCAGGCAAGCATGCACCAGACAATGACATAGTTGTGTTTTTAGAACCGCTAATTGATGAGTTAAAACAACTCTGGACTGAAGGGGTTATGACTTATGATACTCATGCAAAGCAGTCTTTCAGACTACGTGCTATTTTACTATGGACAATTAATGATTTTCCAGCCTATGCGAATCTTTCAGGTTGGTCTACAAAGGGAACATATGCATGTCCAGTGTGTGGTCCAGAATTCAAAGGCCTTTATCTGCAGCACAGTCGAAAGTTTTGTTATTGGTTTAATAGAAGGTGGTTGAACATAAAACACAGGTACAGAACCAAAAAATGGAGCAAGTTTTTTGATGATACTGTTGAGAAGAGAGATGCTCCGCGTCCATTACGTGGGGATCAGATTGTACATTTGCTTGAGATGTTCCCTGCCGTCAGGTTTGGAAAGAAGCGCTATTCGAAAGAAGATTTACTTAGAGTAAGAAACTTGCGTATTAACAAAAGGATACCAAAACGAAAGAGACAAGCACAAGTGGTGAGTGATGGGGCTGAAGTCGTAAAATTACCTTCAGGATGGACAAAATTCAGCATTTTTTTTCAACTCCCCTATTGGAAAGAGCTAAAAATACGTCACAACTTGGACGTTATGCACATTGAAAAAAATATTTGTGATAATCTTTTGTCCACACTGTTGCAAGATGCTAATAAATCAAAGGATGATCTACGAGCTCGTCGAGATCTAACTGCATTGAACATTAGAGAGGAACTGCAGCCAAAAATTATCGGAAATGACCGATTAGAGTTGCCTGCGTCTCGTATTACAATGTCGAAAGTTGAGATGCAAACATTTTGTCAAGTCCTTAAATCAATAAAGTTACCAGAGGGTTACTCCGCAAACATATCGAACAATGTCCAGGTGCAAGAAAGGAAAATATTAGGGCTTAAAACTCATGATTATCATGTGCTTCTTCATCAATTGCTACCTGTGGCACTACGCAGTACTATGCAGAATAAAAAAACAGTGAAGGTTATTATTGATTTTTGTGGGTTTTTCAGAAAGCTTTGTTCTAAAGTTATAGACGCCCGTGACTTTGAGAAACTTGGAGAAAGTATTTCTGAAACAATGTGTGAAATGGAGATGCTCTTTCCTCCATTTTTTTTCACAATAATGGTTCATCTTACACATCATCTCGCGGAGGAGGCTGCAATAGCAGGACCAGTCCATTATCGTTGGATGTATCCAATAGAGAGGTTAGTATTTAGAAAAATTTAATCGTTACCTATCAATATTTATATCTATTAAATGTAAATTTCTTTACATCTATATCTGATTAATATTTATTTTTTAGATATTTGGGTTCAATGAAGCGTCAATTGCGTAACAGAGCTCGCCCAGAAGGTTCAATAGCTGAAAGTTACGTGAGAAGCGAGTGTCTCTTATTTGCCTCTCGTTATATGAGAGGGGAACAAACTGAACTTCAAGCACCCGTTGATAATAAGGAGTACACAGTTCTCTATCCTCGCGGGCTGAACAAAAATTATTCTAACATATTGTTAGATCAAGCGCATGCATATGTTATAAATAATCTTGAAATCTTCTCGGAGTACCGGAGGTAAAATATCTAAAAATACTTTTTAATACCATTTACTCTTTAATTTTTATTTTGACTCGTCTTTTATTTTGACAATAATAATTAAATTTATGCACCTTAATAGACAACATCAGGAAAAGCTTAAGAATGAAGTTACCGGTAGTACAGCTATACATGACATTAAAGAAAGGCATATGAAGGAATTCCCTGCTTGGTTGAATAGTGAAGTAAGTATTGTTAAATTTAGCGATATTTGTATTTCATTGATAAAACACTTGGAAATTATTGATTTAATAGATTGCTTATTTTTGTATATATTTAGATCCAGGAACAACTTGTCCTTAATAATCAAATATCAGAAGAAGTGAAGGTTCACGCAAAGCGGCCTTACTATGCTGTAATTCAATATGGTGGGTATCGTGTTAACGGTTATAAATTTCACACAATGGAAGTTGATGATACGAAGGTCACCCAGAATAGTGGTGTCATGGCTACCTTCTCACGGGAATGTTTCTCAAACAGAAGAGATCAGAATCCGGTTGAAAATAATATGACATATTATGGAAGGTTGGAAGATGTGGTGGAGATATTCTACGGCTATGGTGGTCCAAATGAACATAAATACATGATGTTCATGATTCGTTGGTGTTTTACAAAGACTCAAAAGGATCCCTTTGGATTTACAATTGTCAATCTCGATAAAGAAATTGATAGTGATGAAAAATTCATGTTTGCATCTCAGGTGGGACAATGTTTCTATGTGAAAGATCCTACAGTTAAAGACGAGTGGGTTGTCTTGTACAAGGATTCTAGGGCTTATATTCAACCTTCCACTAATGAAGATGATGACGAGAGCTATATAAACAACTTCAATGAGCCAAATACAGCGATCGATGAATTCTCGTACCCTCAAAACGTAGTGTTTGAAACGGATGCTCCAACAACTCGGACAGACATTCCAAATATTATCACAGACATTAATAGGAGCTAAACAACAATTATTTGTAATCGGGTCTTCATGTAACTTTTTTTAGTTTGCAAATTGTATAATAAAATCTTTAATATCACTACATTGTATCTCAGATACCTTTTGGACGATATAAATATGTAATATCTTATTTTGTATATTCAGCTTGCAAATGCCTACAAACTTGATGTGAAATGAAAAATTTAGTATCACAATAATACATATTGTTTTTATTTTCGCCAAGCCAATTTGCATCTATGTTATATTAATTTGTATGTTTATTCAACTTGCAGATGTCTAAAAATATTAACAGGAGGTTATTCCAAACTAACCCCAGTCAAGACCAATCCACCGAGGAAGAGCCTCCGAGTTCAGGAGAGATGTCTGGTATAACTTGGTTTAACTTATGTATTTTTATTCATGATATATGCACAATGATAATTTATTTCTTTTATTTTTATAGGTGAGGATGAGGAAGAGCCGGCTCACATACCATTATATGCAGATCCTCCAGTTATACTTCGAGCATACATTCCTGGGATTGAGCGCGGGCCCTTACCAGCATGTGCAGAGGGGTACAGACTCAAGCAGACTGAAAAATACATGCTTGCGAAAAAAAGATTGGATGAATGGGCCCCACAGATTGATGAGATTTTGTCTGATGCAAAAAATGAAATCAGACAAAGATTTGGTGAGTTTGATCAAAAACTTAATCAATTCCAGAATTTTTACTTCTTCCTTTTTTAGTAAATTATAAGAGCTTAAATAAAAGTGTTGATTAAATAAAAGTGTTGATATATCTATTATTTCTTTTTTGTAGGTGAAAAACTTTACCAGAAGAAAGGACGCCAAGGAAGTGACTTTAAAAAAAAGTTACCACCGGATGGTTTCCGAGCAATTGTGAGATGGGGACATAATGGGATTCCAACCGGACAATGGGCTAATAACTTCAGCTCATACCTTGGATGTTTGATACGGAGGAGTGATAATGTGAATCCCTATTACGAGGCTTGGGAGCAGCCATTTCATGTCCTGGAGAGTATATATCGAGATTGTTGGGTAAATTCTTATATTTAGCACAATTATTTTTCAATTCTATCAATTGTCCATGCTTAACTATATTTTATTTTTTAGAGATATTTCAACATCGAAGACAATCCCGTAGGGTGGGAATTTTTATTTGGATACCAGGGAAAGTTCAAGCATTCTCTTCGGGAGTGGAGACATGAGATAAAGAAGAAATGCTGTGATTGTTTCACTCACAACTGGGAGAGGATATACAAGCGAGATAAGAGGGTTGAGCCTGAGCACTTAGCTGCCCTTATAATATTGTGGGGCCAAGAGGAGCACCAGGTAAATATGTATAGTAGTTAATTATCATCAAGTTATTTATCTGAAACTAGTGATATATTCCATTGTATATTATACCATGCACTAAAATTCTCTTTGTTCATGTTGAAGGAAAAATGTAGGAGAAATAAACTTAATCGATGGAAAAAAGAATACGATCATCATACAGGGACTACTTCATTTGCCCAGATTGAGGATCAATTTTGTAGGACGACAGTATAAAGTCTTTTAATCTTCTATGTATATTCTCTCCGCTTCTTAGAATATTTGATAAATAAAACTAATAAATATATTTTTAAATCTCAGAACGCTCCCTTTATCCCACTACCAGAACTGCACAGGAGAACGATGGTTCAATTTAAGAAGGGGTACGATGAGGATGAGACTAAGAAACAAAAGCTAGAATTGGCCAAGAAAATGCAGGTTAACTAATTATCTTAGCTCTTATTAGCCTGTTATCTTGTTGGGAATTTATTGTTTGCACTCTTCTTTTGGTCATCTTATTATTTTCCTTGAACTTGAGGCAGAATTGTCACTGTAACATTATTTTCCTTATTGAACAACTCATAATGCTATAAATCTCATAAAACCTATATTCCCTGGAAAAAAAACCATGTAAAAGATCAGCAAAAGAGACGGAATTACTGTACTCCTTTCTCACACAAACTATAAAGATCATAGGTTATCAACGTAATGATGCTTGAAATGTCAAATATTTAAAGTAGATAAAACTAAAATCGGTAGAGTTCTAATCATTCAGTTTGCAGGTTTCTTACCCCTCGCTGTACCCGTCTAATCACTTTGGCTATATCCAAATGGCTATCCTCAGAGAATGAAGCATGCAATCTTTTTGCGCTTAGAGTTCTCCCAATCTGAAGAAAGAAAATGTCAAGTTTATCTTGCCAGAGATATCTATAAACTAAAATTACTATACATTTTTCTACACTCAGGAGCAGTGAGTGGTATTTTAGCTAACCCATTAAGATGTTTACTGCATAAGAAAGCCAATGCTGGAGTTTTCCTGTAATCGCTTGAGTCATGAATATAAATTGCAGCCAACTCAGAACAGAGACAAACTGATGCATCAAAATGCAAAGTTTACAGGACCTCCAAACTCAGGGCTGATCGCAAGTGGACACGCTGATCAGTTTTTTTTCGTCCTCAATGCTTTTCTTTCATAAACATAGTTGTCAATATCAAATGATAGAGTCATGCATGCTCCCTGGATTCAATATGCATGGAAGTTGAAATGTATCTTATCTGCATAGTTATTAGATTAATGTATACTACAGTCCATATTACAATATATTATATGTTTATATTTCATGATTAATTGAATGAATTTTATGTTTAGTTACAGCTTATAAGTTTAAAAAAGTGCTTACTCTTTTAACAAAAGAGATATCCAAGCCAAATTACCTATTTAGTTTGATCAATGATCATGACCAGATGTTCAAGAATGAGAAAGAAAGTAGTTGAGAGGGGTCCCTGATGAAAGCAATGCTATGCATATGAGACCACCATTCTGGTCGAAGACTAAACACAGGATATGCTTCAATTCTATCCTTGTGATGTGGGAAAGGAAAAAAAAAGTAGCTGAGAGGGTTTCATGGGGAGCGAAGAAGAAGAGAAGAAAATGATAATATCATTCTTAAAGTGATAATAGTGATGGTCTATTGGAGGTGATCAACTGATGTTCAAGTTCTTTTTGTTGTTTTTGAGAGGGGTCATGAACTTGGTTTTTGATGTTATCATTCATAAGACTAATACATTTATCTTTAATAGGGGTAAAATATATGTTGTGACTTGGACTTGCGTTAATTACATAGTGTTGTAGAGTCTTTTACAGCTTTTCCTTTGTTACCCATCATTCTGTCTTATTTATCCATATCTTTCTGAACTACATGATCGTAAATGTAGTTAGTTAACTATCAAGCATAACTTATATAAACAAACATAATGTCGATGAATGTGATTCCTATGTTACATTTATAACCAGTAGTGTGTTCAATAAGAATTAAACACACTGACACACGTATGCATACATACGCACACATCACACACACACACACATATACACACATATACATGTGTATAAGTATGTAAGTGTGTGTGCATTCTAAAATCATGTATTCATGTGGCAATGCATTCTTAAATTTATTTTTTGGACTTCTAGGAAGCTCTGGAAAACACGTATTCTGAGGTTGTTACACAGAGCCAAGAGCCCCTGACTAGAGAGCAGAATTATAATGTGAGCCATCTAGTTTGTGGACTTCCTAAAAAAGGGAGGACCAGGTGGATGGGAGTTGGAGCTCAGAGGGTGTCTACACAATTCCAGCCTCCGCCGATTTCCACACCCTCGACTATGCCATCGGGGCCCTCTTACATGCCGCAGGAGGATTGCACTCAGCAGGCGATGCAGCTTGTTTCCTCTGTGATGAGTATGTTAGATGGTCAGATTCCCGAGGAGATGTGGGAGGATATTCAAGAGGAGCTTATGCGAGTGATCCAGCCTACTGCTACTTTTGCGATGGTTTCTAGGCAAATAATGAAATCTTGTAGAAGGCGGGTTCCTACTCGGGTGCAAAGCCAGATTATGAACTTCTTGGCCACTCAAAAGGCATTTACTGGTAGTGGAGAGAGTAGCAGACAGGTATACTTATTATATATGTAAAACATGATTACACATAATATTATGTGATTCTAAATTTAAATTATTTTGTTGTTAGATTGGAGATGATACTATTGGGAGCACGAGTCGTAGGGATGGATCCGCCAGTGGCAACGCGGACGATGACATGGATAGGGCGGATGACCTATCTTAGTGAGTTATATCCTAAACTCGTGTTTGTATATTGTGGACATCTTTATAGTTGAGATTATGATACTCGTGTTTATATATTGTGGACATCTTTATAGTTGAGATTATGATACTCGTGTTTGT
>BQKN01048576.1:0-21076 GCA_022839385.1 Asparagus kiusianus | reverse complement strand
TATATATATATATATATATGTTTTGGTTTGATAGTTTTCAAGTTTTAATATGAAACAATCGAATATAATTAGAAAACATATTTTTGTTCCATACTTACATGCATATATATGATTTCATCAATATCAATTTTATTTAGTTCAATGAAATCATATTTACTTTTGAAATGTTTGCAAAATATGCATATTTGTGAAAATATTATGTTTCTAGTTTGTAGACTTCATAATAACATTTTATATCCTTTATCAAGTCTATAAAGCTAGACAAGAATTTTCAAAACCTTGGTTTAGGTCAAAACATCAAATTCCAAGTATATCACATTTCTATATTTTGGACCTCCTTGCAAAATAATGATATTTTACATTTGGGAAGTCCTTTTTGAAAACAAGTTTTTGTAACATGTATATTATCATGTTTATAATCATTTTCCAAAGTTTTACATTTTTCTGATTTTATTTGCTATTTTTAAAAGAGGATTGAAAATCAGATTTTTGTTTAAAACAGTCAGTGTGCATATCTTGAGTCGACTCATGAACAGTGTTGAGTCGACTCATAAACTGTTGTGTAGTTTTCATTTTGTTTCTGACGAGTCGACTCATAACATCATGAGTCGACCCATCAGGTTGAGTCGACTCATGACTGTCATAAGTCGACTCACATACTGTGCAGGAAAATGTGTTGTTTCTGCTGAGTCGACCCATGACTTCATGACTCTACCCATGCATGATGAGTCGACTCATGAATTTTATGAGTCGACCCATGTATTGTTTTTAGCTTGTAACGGCTAGTTATGAGTCGACTCATGAACAGTGACGAGTCGACCCATAACACTATAACGGCTATATTTGTACAGAATCAGATTTCTGATTCTTGAGCTTTTTGGTCTTTTCCTTTGGGGTTTTTAGCTGAGGTTTTGGGTGGCTATATAAACCCCCTTTGCTCTTATTTTTTAGTTTAATCCAAAAAGAATGTTTTAAACAAGTTTAACAAGGGGTTTAAAGTTTGTTTTAGTTTGTTTAAAAGAGTGTTTAAGAGTTTTGTTTGTGAAGAGAATTTCACAAGAGCAAGTGGAGATCATCCTTGGGGTTTGAGCATTCACTCTTCTCCCTCTCTCTAGTTATCTATAGAGAAGTTTCCCTAAACTCAATCTAGCTTTACATTTATATTGTTTAATTATCATTTTATTAAGCTAGTGTTTATATTGAGTTTAGTTGATTTTATTTACTCTTTGTTTACACACACAACCATTGAGCTTATTGTATTTGCATACATTGTATAATTGGGTTGTGGGATTGTGTGACTTAGAGTGTGAGCTTACATTGAGTTCTCACCTTGTATTAGAGAACACACACTTTGTTATTGTACCTTAATTGTGAGGAACACTTTGTAATACACTAGTACACAAAGAGGAGTGTGTGGTGAGGACGAAGTCGATACCGAGAGGAGTGGCGTCGATAGCCTAGTGAGAGGTGATAATTCCGAGCACTTGAAGGAGTCGATACGTGAGGACCAACACTTGAGGTGGTAGTTAGTGTAGTTACATTGTGATTGTGAACGTTGATTGGTGAGCGTTGAAAACCGATATTATGTGGTGTAAACGTTTTCGGGTGATCGTTGAAAACCCGGTGTGATAGTGGAATTCTCCCTGGGAGTGGGGAGTGGAGACGTAGGATGGGAGGTCTGAACTCCGTGATCATATTGTTTGTTTGAGTTTAGCTTGGCGCACTTATATTTGTGAACATCTTTATTTCCACTCTCTCATTGTTTATTTCATCCACTATATTGTTTATATCTTGTTTCACCCTTGTGTTAGTTTCATATCCTTGCATAGTTATCTTTTTACATATCATATTTGCTAGGATATTTGTTAGTAAGTTTTAATTGGCTTTTAAATCGGATTAGATTAGCAAAAACCCTATTCACCCCCGTCTAGCGTTCTTTCATAGCGACCTTAGGATCTAACAGGAACTTCTTCGTCTTCACATCGATCCCAGCCATAGAAGTTTCATAATGACGGGTTAACTCCTAGAGTATGCCATAAGCACTGGAGCCCGTCGGTTCAATTGACGGGTGGTGGGAAAGTATTCTTGATACGACACATCCCCCATCAGTAATCTAGATACCTTCATCATTTCATGAAGAAGAAGGCCTAACTCTCCATGCTTAGTGAGAAAGGTATTTGTGTCTAGATTATAAATCTTAAACAAAGAAAAGAAGTAGTCTACGCTTATTGGGAGACCATACGTACTAGCTCGGATCAGGATATATAATCCGTTATCATCCAATTCCTTACCCCAATATCCGAGCACATAACTGGTCATTCTTGTCCATCATTTATCAGTAGAAGAATGGACCCAGCCAAAGCACCTGTACTTCTTGATAGGTAGCTCTCTACCCAACCGTGCAAGACGATTCTTCATGGTGCATGTCTTTATCATCAACTCATTTTGAGGCATGCTATCATGCCCTAATACTCAAGGATGAAGTCCATGAATGGAAGATCGATCACTTGAACTAGGAGTCTTATTGTCTTTACCAATGAACCCACAATGTACTCGTTCATGGTCCTCAATTAGATGCTAAGACATCTCCCTTGTCACAGCTAAATTCTGTAGTTGCATGAGGGAGTAATGTCGAGGAATTGGAGGAAGGAATCGAAACACTCTATCATATTCATTTAGCCAATACTCTGAGCCATAGGAATGACTCTCATGATCTTCGACGGAGTCACCAAACAAATTGTTTGGTTTCTTTAGTGATCGAGTTGATTCTTGATCCTTAGTGAGTGGTGCGTTCATGATCAACCGACGCAATGTAAGGTGACCCCCTTTCTGCACAAGTTCGGGGACGTCTTCTAGTTCATGCACATCAAATTAAGGAGCCTCCTAAAGTAAATGGGGCTTGTCAAAGGAAGCATACACGAGACCACTTTGACCAGACACTTCTCTAGCAGAAAATGCTGAAGATAGGAAATTAACTAAAAGGAAAAAAGGGAACATGTTAGAAGCAGTTATAGAAAATTCCTAAAGAAAAAGAGGAAGTTCAATTAATCTTTCAAACTTGCAAGGCAGGGTCACTGTCTTGTAGTTTGCGAGACAGTGATAACTATCTCGCACACGCAAGACAGTGTACACTGTCTTGTGAACTACAGGATAGTATACTCTACCTTGCAAGTTGCAAGATATTGTGAAACTATCTCTCTCGCTTTAGGATGTGATTTGGCCAAGCAACACTCCTATTAAGCGTTGATCCTCACAAAGGAGGACATCGGCTCTTCCCGAATACCTAGCAAAGGAGAGCAAACGAGGCAAAACCCTAATTTTTGAATTGATCAAATGAGAAAATCTTACACTCGAATGACGAAACAGCGGCCTCCTCCTTGTCCGATGTTTGGGCAATGGATTTTCCCTTGGAGACTCTTAACCTCTTTGGAGACATGATCAGGATAGGGATTTTGACTAAAATTTTAGTGAAAAGCTAGGGTTTTAGGGCAAAACTCAAACAAAGGCTCGAAAGGACCTAAGATCAAGACCCCAAGGTTGGTTTTAATCAAGGATCCAAATAAAATAGTGCTTAGTGTGGAGAAACAAGTAGAGAGAGAGAGAGAGAGAGAGAGATAGAGATCAAATGCTCGAAGGATACTTAGAAACCATAGAAAAGTTCTCTCCTATTTTTGATTAAGATTGAAAGGGTAGAACGGGTGAAAGTACCCTAGAGGGGGGTGAATAGGCTTATTACTAATATTATTAGATATTAATGCCGATTAAAATTAATTAACAAATAAATTCTAACAATATTGATGTACAATTTGATATATGCAAGGATATATGAATAAGAGTAAATAAACAAGTGATAGTGCGCAAATGACAAACAGAAACACAAGATATGATCATGGAGTTCGGTCCCCACGACCTACGTCTCCACTCCTCACCTCGAGGAGATCTCCACTATCACAACCGGGTTTTCTACACTCACCCGAAAAACGTTAACACCTCACACTATGGTTTTCTAGTTCACCGAAAACTTTACAATTCACACTCTTGCAATCACACTTTACACCCTCTAAGTGTTGGTCTCTAGCCCGTGTCTCCCTCAAGTGTTAGGAATTACAACCTACCTCTAGGCATTACCACCTACCCCACTCCTCTTGGGACAACCTCAACTCTCACCACACACTTCTCTCGGTGTACAAGTGTATTACAAAGTGTATCACACAATTAGGTTGAACATCAATAAAATATTCTCTACAATAGGTGAGAACTCAATGTAAGCCCAATCTCACAAATCACAATCCCTCAACCCAATATATGATGTATGAAATCCTACAAGCTCAAATAAGGTGTGTGTGATAATATGAGTATAAATAAAATCTAACTCAATTAGCAAACTAGCAATAATAAGAATATAAAAATCAATAATAAAATTACTAGAGAAAAGAGTTAGAAAAACTTTTCTATAAACACAAAAGAGGATGAAGAAGATTAAGGATGAATTATTCAATTGAAAATGCAAGCCTCCTCTTTGTAAACTCAAACCCCAAACATAAACTTGAGAAACAAACTTTTAAACACTTAAAACTCTTGTTAAAAAACCTCTTTAAAACTTGATTCTGATGAGAACAATAGGGGTTTATATAGGAATAAAAACCAAGGCACAAAACCCAAGCAAAACCAGTAGAAATGATAAAATAACAAAGGCCAGAAATATAGTCGTTAGAGCTGGTCAGTCGACTAACGGGATACATCAGTCGACTGATGAGCTGACCGTTATATTCATTTTCTAGCTCATCAGTCAACTGATAATCTTTATCAGTCGACTGATGGATCATTAGTCGACTGGTCAGTCGATTGAAATAAAATAGAAACTATTTGATGATTGCAAGCACTTTCATTAGTCGACTGACCAGTCGACTGATAACAGAATATCATTCTGAATCGGTTTTTGAAATGAGTTTAAAGGTTCCCTAAAAAATAGCAAATAAATTCTAAAAAATATAAAACTTTGGGAAAAGTTTATAATCATGAATATAAACATGTTGGAAAAAGAATTTTTCAAATTACTCTTACCATTTGTGAAAACTGAGAAATATTCAAAAGTGCAAAAATACATGTTTTTCAAATATGTTGATTTTGACATTTTAGCTCAAATCAAGTTCTGAAAACTTGTGTAATGTTTCATGGACATAATAAAAGATGTAAACAAGGTTTGTATAGTCCAAAACATATTTGAATGTATTTTGCATAAAAACACCTATTTTCATGAAAATTCACAAATGTAATTTGTGTGTATATTTGAGCTTATAGAATTAACACACATAATATAATCCTATACTAAGTATACCAGAAAAGAATCTTCTGAAGCTTGGACTAGGATTGATTGACTTAATATGCATAGCTTCAATATATTGTTTAGCTCGATTTCCTGTATATACTAAACAACACAAAACAAAACACTGAAAACACAATTAGTTGTAAATTGTTTATTAAATCATTATCAAAGCAAGAGGACCCAACAATCTCCCTCTTTTTGATGATGAAAAACAATTTACCAATATGTATAAAAAGTCAAAGAAACCAATTAAAAATAAATACTATATACTCACAATTTTCTCCCCTATTTACAACATCAAAAATGGGGAAAAAATAACAGAACGAGAGCCAGAAGCTCCCCCTATATATAAGCACAGGTGAGATATATAAAAAATAGGGATTATCCCCCTATTTAAAAGCAAGTAAGAAAGGTTAGCCATAATATATAAACAGATGGTGGTTGTGAAACAAGAACACATAGAGAATTAATATAACAACAACCACATCCACACATTTTCATAGAGACAAAAAGAAATGAACATGGACATATATATAAGCCAAAATTATGAGTTTGCAACAACTCACTCATGTTCACAACATATCAAGCCAAAACACATACTATAATAGTGCCATACTAACCATAGTGCATACAAACACAAAAAAAACAATATATCAAAGTTACTACATCAAAAATATATGATCTGCATCACGAGGATGATGGTCCTGGACCCGGAGAGGGAGTGGATGGCTGCAACAAATTGAGGATATTAGAAAGCTAACGCCCCAGGCCATCTACTCTGCCAATCATCTCGACACGAATCTCCTACTGCCTATGCTCAAGGTCGCTCAAGCGCCTATAAACTCCCTCTTCTAAGCTGTCTATACGACGGGCTAAGAAGTCAGGCATATGAGAGGAAGTAGAAGGGGAATGGTAAGGAGGCCTATAAGGTGAGTCATCAGAAGAAGACTCAGCTGATGTAGCTGGCTCAGGATATGGAGGTTCAGGAGAGGAAAGCTCATCAAGAGCATATTGGGTAGCCGGAATACCCATGCGATTCAAAGCGGCGGCGTCAATAAAAGGTCCTATTTTGATAAATGGTTCCCCAGAGAGATTGACATCGAAATGTTTGAAAATGATAGTAAGAATGGCTCCATAAGAAAGAAATTTTGTATGGGTAGAGGCCATAAAGTCGAAGATAACTTTCCCCCATAGAACATCCCTATTGCCAATGATGGCATAGATAGCATTTGAAAGGTCTTGGGAGTAGTGGTCATAACCCGCTGTTTTGGGAATTAAGTTATAGCTAAGAATTCTCCCTAAGAACTTAGCAAGAAAAGTAGTGTTATGAGAATCTAGAGGGAAATGCCTGCCAGGAAGGATATAAGAGAGTCAATGGCAGGATCATCAAACTCAATATCACCTAGGAGTGTATCTCCCCTAGGTATCCTAAGAATTTTTGCAAGCTGATTTGCAGTAAAAAGAATTTGATGACCCTTGACGACAGATGTAATGAAAGGAGTATTAGGGTCAGCGGAGTTGACTTGAAGGTTTGCATAAAACAACCGCATAAGATGAGGGTAATACGGGGGTGCATTTATAGAGTCAAAAAGATGAAATAAACTAGCATCTTTAAGACAGTATTGACGTTAAGATGCTTGCACTCCTCATAATTTATGAATCTACCCGAAAAAATTTTCAACTGACAGAGAGCGCAACACTTCCTGAGTAATGCGAGAGTAAGCAACTGATTTTCATAAAATTCTACATTTTCTACGGAGAGATTTTGAGTTCTAGGAGTGGGAGCAGGAGCTTGTGTGGAAGAGGTCTTTCCTCGACTAGTTCTAGGGTGTTTGTTGTCTTGATTCATGATTAAAGAGAAAATTGAAAGATTGTGAAAAAAATAACTCCTGGAGCTTGAAACCCTAATCTGAAACACACATAGATCTGACTAAAAGGGAAGATTAGGAGAAAGAGAGAGATTTATACCCTTTTGAGGAGCTCAGATCACAGAGGTCGATAGAGATGGAACTCGATGGGGAGGACGATGAACTTTGATCGACTAGAATTTGGGAAAAAAGATCAGTTTGAAAATTTTGGGGAAGAAGCACCGATTTAGGGTATACGGAAAAACAACGGATAGGATAAACTCTCCATAGAATGAGCGGCCAGGATTAATGGGCAATCGGGTCAGGTTCAAAACCAAACGAATAAAACTGTATAAAGCTAAAAACCCAAGAAGAAGATGAGCCTGTCGGTCGACTTATCAGTCAACTGAAGGCATCGGTCGACTGATAAGTTGACTGATATGCTCAAAATTAGTTTTTCGAATGGATTAAAATTTTTAATCTTTTAAATATATGTAAATATATATAAAATTGAAACCACCCATTTAATTAATAAGTAAACATATCTCAAACAAAATTTTCACATAAATAAAATTTTCTTATATAATAATTTGATTGAAAAAAATGTTCACAAAAATCATTTTTAAACAACATCTTATAAACAAAAACTTATAAAGCAACAAAATTAAAGAAAATTAATTTTGTTTTGGCATCCAAGCATTCTTAGTGGCGAAGGATTTTAGGACATGACCCCCATCATTTAAATTCAAGGCCCTAGGGTTATGAACCCATTTGGGCATATTTTGTACATGGATATAGTCAAAAAAAATTATAAACATGACTCATACGATTGTAATTTATGCAATGTAAGGGTTAAAAAGGTTTGCGTTGACAAAAATGTTATGCACGTGGCTCATTTGTAAAAATTGGTTTTTCTTTAAAATTAATTTGTAAACGAGAATTTCTTCTCAAATTAAAACAAAACTTGGTCAAATGACCAAAACGACCATAATATTCACACTTATACACATGAGCATGTTTATGATTATCACTGTGTGTGTGTACATGTGTATGTGATGAAGAATCTTGATGGGATGCACAAACATGATTTGGCTTGTTAGGCTTTTGTGCATTATAATAAAATTTAGCAATATGGCCTTTACGACCGCAAATTGAACACTTGTAAATTTTGTAATACATATGTGCATAGTGTGTAGTTTTCTTGAAAGAATTTTCACGGGACTTTGCACATATGTCCATAAGCTTTTTGTTTTTGACAATGCAAGTGTTTAGTGTTGAATCTAAAGAAGATATTCTATTTTTAATATGATTCAACTCATTATTATCCACACAAGCATTGTTGTTAGAAGTAGAGCAGGTATGATCAATTTTGAAAGAATTTGAGCTCTTTTCTTATGTTCTCAACTTCTAACATAGTATCACATTTAGCATGAAACAAACTAGCATTATCTAATTTTAATTTTTTATTATATTCTTTAAGATTTATATTTTTATTTGCAATGAGATCAAACTTAGTAGCTAGTATTTCATGAGAGGATTTTATTCCGACATGCTTGCTTTTTAAGTTAATGTAGCTACGTTGCAATTTATTATAATCATGCATCAATAATTCATAGTCATGTGCGAGTTTATCAATAGTAAGATCATTTTCATTATCGGACTCGCATACCTCACTAGGGCTATGCCTAGTGGCCATGTGCATCATGAGGCTCCTTGTGAACTTGAAGAGGAAACCGCCAAAGATCGTCGGATCGCCTCCAAGTTCCCTTGATGTGCTTCAAATAATTTTCAAATTGTATAAGCACTATCAAAATGAGCAAGTTCATTAGAAATACATGGACCAAAAGCATTATGTATAAATTCTAACACTAACTTGATCATTGTGAATATTTTCTTGTCATGTTTGCTCCACTTGGATTTCTCTGAAGCGGGAACAATATAAGCATTGTCAATAACTTCCCATATATCTATATTTCTAGATTCAACAAAAATTTTGAATCTAAAACACCATTGATCATAAGGGAAGTTACTATATCTAGGAGTCATACCCTACACCGAACATATCCATCATATATGAGCAATCGAATTAAATAATATTAAAATAAGATTAGCAATAATATTAAAGCTTGGACCGTTAACTCAAGGCGGTTAAACCTTAAATCAAGAGCACCAAGCTCTAATACCAATTGAAAGTACCCTAGAGGGGGGTGAATAGGGTTATTGCTAATCTTATTAGATATTAATGCCGATTAAAATTAATTAACAAATATATCCTAACAATATTGATATTCAATTTGATATATGTAAGGATATATGAACAAGAGTAAATAAACAAGTGATAGTGTGCAAATGACAAACACATACACAAGATATGATCACGGAGTTCGGTCCCCACGACCTACGTCTCCGCTCCTCATCTCGAGGAGATCTCCACTATCACAACCGGGTTTTCTACGTTCACCCGAATAATGTTTACACCTCACACTATGGTTTTCTATTTCACCAAAAACATTATAATTCACACTCTTGTAATCACATTTTACACCCTCTAAGTGTTGGTCTCTAGCACGTGTCTCCCACAAGTGTTAGGAATTACAACCTACCTCTAGGCATTACTAACTACTCCACTCCTCTTAGGACGACCCCGTCTCTCACCACACACTTCTCTCAGTGTACAAGTGTATTACAAATTATATCTCATAATTAGGCTCAACAACAATAAAATATTCTCTATAATAGGTGAGAACTCAATGTAAGCTCAATCTCACAAATCACAATCCCACAACCCAATATATGATGTATGAAATCCTCCAAGCTCAAATAGTGTGTGTGTGTGTGATAATATGAGTATAAATAAAATCTAACTCAATTAGCAAACTAGCAATAATAAGAATATGAAAATCAATAATAAAATTGCTAGAGAAAAGAGTTAGAAAAAACTTCTCTATAAACACAATAGAGGATGAAGAAGATTGAGGATGAATTTCTCAATTAAAAATGCAAGCCTCCTCTTTGTAAACTCAAACCCCAAACTTAAACTTGAGAAACAAACTTTTAAACACTCAAAACTCTTGTTAAAAACCCTCTTTAAAACTTAATTCTGATGAGAACAATAGGGGTTTATATAGGAAGAAAAACCAAGGCACAAAATCCAAGCAAAACCAACAAAAATGATAAAATAACAAAAGCTGGAAATATAGTCATTAGAGCGGGTCAGTCGACTGACGGGATGCATCAGTCGACTGATGAGCTGACTGTTGTATTTATTTTCTAGCTCATCAGTCGATTGACGATCTTTATCAGTCTACTGATGGATCATCAGTCGACTGGTCAGTCAACCGAAACAAAACAAAAACTATGTGATGATTGTAGGTACTTTCGTCAGTCGACTGACCAGTTGACTGACCAGTTGAATGATAACAGAATATCAGCCTGAATCGATTTTTGAAATGAATTTCAAGGCTCTATAAAAAATAACAAATAAATTTCAAAAACTAAAAAACTTTAGGAAAAGTTTATAATTATGAATATGAACATGTTGGAAAAAGAATTTTTCAAATTGCTCTTACCATTTGTGAAAACTCAGAAATATTCAAAAGTGTAGAAATGCATGTTTTTCAAATATGTTGATTTTGATATTTTAGCTCAAATCAAGTTCTGAAAACTTGTGTAATGTTTTTATGGACATAATAAAAAATGTAAACAAGATTTGTATAGTCCAAAACATATTTGAATGTATTTTGCATAAAACACCTAATTTCATAAAAATTCAAAAATATAATGTGTGTGTATATTTGAGCTTATAGAATTAACATACATAATATAATCATATTCTAAGTATACCAGGAAAGAATCTTCTAAAGCTTGGACTAGGATTGATTGACTTGATATGCATAGCTTCAATATATCTTGTTTTGCTTGATTTCCTGTATATACTAAACAGCACAAAACAAAACACTAAAAACACTATTAGTTGAAAATTGTTTGTTAAATCATTAACAGAACAAGAGGACCCAACAAGGGGGAAGAGGGTTTAGAACTCCATTTATAGGGTAAATAAGTAAAATTAAACTCAAGGAGAAAGTGAAATAGAGCCCCAAAGAGTTGCACCTTTCAAACTTAAAGGTGCAACCCGACAGCAAAGCCTTTGAGCGAGACAGTTAACACTATCTCGCATATGCGTGATAGCATCCATTGTTACGCACAAAGCGCTAAGTCAATAATGGGTACCCAAGGTAATTATTTTCCAAATTTTCCCTTGGGAGTTTAGCAAACTCAGGGTAGTTTTCTTCTAAATTACCTCTGGGAATTCAACTGCAATTTAGCTACGGTCTCTTGCTAAAGATGATTAGTTAAGCATCAACTCAATGGCACGAGCAAATTCAACCTTTCGAACATCAAAATATCAGCTCCAGTTCTAGATTTTGACATATAGTCAACGATGTCGCGGTACCAGAAGTTAAGAAACTGAAGCAACTCATTGGTCCTTCTACAGATCTAACGTTTGGAAAAAATAAGACCTATCTTGTCCAAAGTGTATTAGACTCCTTGATAAAATACTGAGGAGGCTGAAAACTTTAGAGGGGATATCTGTAGGCATTAAAAATTTACTATGGGTCCCCAACTCAACTTAAGTCAGGGAAACGATGAAGAATGTCATCATTTAAGTCAGAGAAGACCATCCAACATGAAGAAAAGCAAAGGAAGATATAATACGCCAAGCCAAAAGGACTTCAAGCTTTCTTACTATTTGTGAGATAGTCTCTAGTGTCTCGCATATGCGAGACAGTGTAGACAGTCTCACACATGTAAGACTGTGTAGACTGTCTCGCACATGTGAGATAGTGATGACTGTCTCACAAACTGTAGGACGGTCTCCTAATTTTTTGTAGCATGAGATAATCTCCTAATTTTTTGTTGTGCTTTTGTGGGATTTTTTGGGGTCCATCTGGCTCCATAACTACTTGAGAAAGTTCATTAATGATCGTTTGTAGTTTAACCCTAGAAATACACCTACTACCCATAAAAAGTACGTCATTTAACGCATTTCAAGGTAGTAGGGTGGTAGTTACAAAACCCCCTGCTACTATCTCCTTTGGGCGATATGGTAAACAGTGTCTCCTTTCGGCGAGACAATAAACACTATCTCACAAGCATGAGACAGTGGTAAGGGGGCTGTTTGCTTTCTCCTTGATGGGTATAGTTCCCTACCACTATAAATACTCCCCTATACACTTGTACAAGGAACCAAGCTGGCATTTGGCAAACTTTGAGAGCAAGAGAGAGTTCTTCATTCAACCTCGAGCATCCTTAGAGTCTTTTAGTGTTCCCTTGAGTTCGAGCTTAGACTTGATCTTGAGAAGAGTATTTGTCTTACCTTGCTATGATACTTACTTTGGTTCTTATCTCCATGCTGAAATATTAACCTGAAGCCTTCTTCGTCTCCGACTTAGAAACATTGCTCGGTGGTCCATGAATAACACATCCCCGGCACAGATAAAGAAACTCACACAAGTAGAGGCTACTACGTAGGAGTTTCTGTATGTGTTACTAGGGAGAAAATTTTTATTTTCTTTGTAAAGAGGAGAGTTACACTTGTAAAGCTTGTTCTTTTGTTTCCTTTTAAAAGTTTTAATGGAAGCTACAAAGTAAATTGTTCCCAAGGCAAATATTATTAACATGGGGTGCGAAACATGTTTCGAATCTTTCATTTACTTAGTGGGGACTCAGCCAAATAAGTATTCATCAACAAAAACATGGTTTTGGGATCAAAATTTCCCTAAACATAGCTAATCAGATTTAACTTGATTAGTTAGGGTTCTAATCCTATTCAATTCATCAATTAGCAAATAATTAGGTTTCTAATCATCAAGGTCATGTCTTTTCATTTTTTTAGGGATTAGATCTAAAGTTCTATTCATAATTTCTAGGGTTTAAAGCATTAAAACAGAAAAATCTAAGGGGATGGGTTTGGGAAGAGATGAACTTGTCTTTCAATTTCGCTTTGATCTGTCGAACGTGGAAGAAACTCGATCCTCGTTCCTAAAAGCCGTAGATCCCACCCTCCTCTTGATCTTTGCTTCTCAAAGCTTCTCAAAATTCGAAAGAAGAATTTTAGGATTTTAGAGAGGGGGTGGATGTTACTCAAATGTGAGAGATGAAGAAGAAGAAGAAAGATAAAATTCAGGTTTTAATATATATAGGATTGGCCAGACCCAAAATAACTCGACCTGAGACCTAGATGTTGAAGAGCTATCGGTCGATCGATCCTTCTGATCAGTCGACCGACCAGAACATGGATCAAAAAATTACGGGCTTATATATATATTCACATATATATGTATACAATCGTAAAACAATTTATTTATTATCATATAACAATATCTTTCAAATTTTTAAGGTTTTAGAGGTGCCTAAGACTTAGTGTGGGCGCCTAGGTCTTTTGGCAAAATAACAACCCGGAGGTTGGGTGCCTAGGACTTAATGAGGACGTCTAGGTCTTTTGATAAAATGATAACCTAGAGGTTAGGTGCCCATGACTTAATGAGGACGCCTGCGTCTTTTTACCGAAGGCGACCAAATGGTTGAGCTCCATGCCTTGGGTTTACTCACGATAACACCAAGGTCTTAGGGTATGTTCCTTAGACTTAATGAGGGTGCCAAAATCCTTTTAGCAAAATAACAACCCGGGGGTTGGGCGCCCAGGACTTAATGACACCCCTGGGTCTTTTGGCAAAATGATAACCCGACGGTTAGGTTCTAGGACTTAATGAGGATGCCTAGGTCTTTTGATAAAATGATAACCTGAAGGTTTGATGACCATGACTTAATGAGGACGCCTAGGTCTTTTTATTAAAGATGACCGAATGGTTGAGCTCAATGCCTTAGGTTTACTCACAATGACACCAAGGTCTTAGGATACGTGCCTTGGACTTAATGAGGGTGCCAAGGTCTTTTTGGTGAATGACAACCCAGAGGTTGGGTGCCTAGGTCTTAATGAGGATGCCTAGGTCTTATCGTCCTACTGGGGGTCAAGTTGTAAATGTAGGAGTCGACCGTATGGCAAGTGTGCCTTGGGTTTACCATGCGAAGGCACCAATGGCTTAGGATTCATGCATAGATTTGGCACTTATGAGAGTGCGGAACAAGAGTCAGTTTCAAAAAGGATTTCACTTATAATGAATGATATTTTTGTATAGAATTATTGAAAGTATTTCTTCAAATGCTAAACATTCCACGGATGTTGTAGGATTCTTTCGTCTGGGGCCCTTAGTCAATAGGTGCATGCTCGTAACTCCTCAAGGACTATGTACAAGCCTTTCCAGTTGGGAGTTAGCTTGCGTCTTTGGGTGTCTTTGTCAAAAGCGGTTTTACGGCAGACTAGGTCACCAGTGTTGAACCTCCTGGGTCGGACTTTGCTATTGTAGAACCAAGTGATTCGTTGCTGATTGGTGACCTAGGTCCAAAGTGCTTTCTCTCGGGTTTCATCTAGGAGATCGAGCCCGACCCAAAGTCCTTTCGAGTTTAAGTCCTCATTAAAGTCTTGTAGTCGGATGGTTTGCATGCTTACTTCGACTGGAGTAACGTCCTTAGTGCCATAAGCTAGCTCGAACGGAGTTTCCACAGTTGAGTTCTTGTGGGTTGTGCGGTATGATCAGATAATACCAGGCAACTCTTTATCCCTAATTCCACCTTCTTCTTCAACGCTTGGAGGATGCACTTGTTGGCAACCTCTGCAAGTCCATTGGATTTGGGCTGAGTGACTGAGGAGAACATGAGATGAATGTTGTACCCCTCACAAAAGCTTTGGAAACCTCTACTGTCAAACTGAGTGTCATTGTCCGTTACGAAGGAGAGGGGCACACCAAAGTGGCAGACAATGGACTTCCATACAAAATTTGTGACGTTACTTTCACCAATCTTGGCCAAGGGTTCAACTTCAATCCATTTGGTGAAGTAGTCGATTGCCATAATGTGAAACTTTATTTGTTCTGAAGTTATGAGGAGAGGACCTAGCAAATCCAATCCCCATTAAACAAATGGTATAGGACTCAAGATGGAAGTTAGCTCGATGGTCGTTGTTCGAGGTATGGGTGAGAAGAACTGGCACTTCTTGCACTAAGAAACGAGTCGCCTTGACTCGGCTAATATGGCGAATGACTTTCTGCACGAGGGTTCAAGCCCTAGGATAGTTTCCACATATGCCCTCATGGATCTCGCTAAGAATATAGCTAGCCTCTGGTGACCGAAGGCACCGCAGGTAGGGTCCTACACAGCTGCCAAAGTATGACATCCGATAGAGCTTCCCGTCGATCATGAGATAGCGGTAAGAGTTCCTTTGTAGATGCCTGGTTTCGGTGGGATCTTTAGGCAAGGTGCCCTGTGTTAAATAGACGGCAATAGGATCCAACCAATAGGGCATCATAGGTGATTCCGTATGCATGACGTTCTCCGATGGCTTAGAATTGTTGGGTTGCTCGAGGGTGTCGGTGTAGACGGGCACTAAGCAGACTCTTGAGCTAGTTGGCCCAAGCTTAGAGAGGGCATCTGCCCAGACGTTGAGAGCGTGGGGGACTTAGGCCGCCTTGAAGTTTATAAGGGTGGCCAATAGCTCCTTAGCCGCTTTAAGGTACAAGGCCATCATCGGGGCTTTAGCTGCATACTTCCCATTCACTTGATGCACGACCAACTGTGAGTCAGCCAATATGTAGAGGCATTCTACCTTCAGAGCTTGTGCCGCTCTAAGGCTAGCAAGAAGAGCCTCATACTCGACTTTATTATTTGAGGCTGAGAAATCAAAATAAATGGAGTGCTCATGCGTCAACCCACCGGCGCTTCTCCGGAGGACTCGTCCACCTTCAACAACTACCATGGGGCAAACTCAGGTGAAGCATATTCTAGAGTGTGGCAGATCTGTGGGATAGATGCTTGGACTGTTGGAAGTGCTGGAGGCTCTTGCTAAATTGATGATAAGGGTGCGTCTGGCTCGTCGCCTGGTGAGGTTAACTTGATGAAACAGTCGGCCAATGCTTGAGCTTTGATTGTCATCCTAGGCTCAAACCGCACATCATGCTCGCTGAGTTCGACTGCCTAGGTGACCATTCTCCCAGAGGTTGTGGGGCTGCATAGCACTTTCTTTAGAGGTAGACTTGTTCGCATAACTATGGCATGGGCCTGGAAGTAAGTGCGGAGTCTCCTTGCAGTGGTTATGAGGGAAAAGGTAGCCTTTTCTATGAGGGGGTAGTTGAGTTCGCCCACTTTGAGGATCCGGCTCACATAGTATACGAGCTTCTATATGTTCTCTTCTTCTCGAACAAGGACAGAGCTGACGGCTTCAGGGGAGATGGTCATATATAAGTACAATGTATCTCCCCCTATGGGCCGGTGCAGTAAGGGTTTGGTGCTCAAGTAGGCCTTGAGATCCTGAAAAACCACAGTGCATTCATCCATCCAAGTCATGCTCTCCTTTAAGCTTTTGCTTCCCCTCAAAGTTTTGAAGAATGGCAGGCTCATCTCGACAGATTTGGATAAGAATCGACCCAACACCGCTATCTTCTTGTTTAGCTTCTGGATATTCTTGAAGGTGCATGACTCGGGCAATCACTCTATGGCAGCTATCTTCGCGGGGTTGATCTCTATACCTCTCTGTGTGATCATGAACCCCAAGAACTTTCCTGATTGCACACTAAATGCACACTTGGCAGGATTAAGCTTCATGCGGTAGTGTCGAAGAGTGGAGAAGGTCTCATCCAGATCTAATATGTAAGCTGACGCTTGCTTTGACTTTTCACCAGTAGATCGTCCACATAAGCTTCCAAATTGAGGTCGATCTGGTGCTTGAAGACCTTGTTGACAAGTCTCTAGTAAGTGGCTCCAGCATTCTTGAGTCCAAATGCCATCATCTTTTAGCAATAGATCCCTTAGTTGGTGATAAATGAGGTATTCTCATGATCATGTTCAGCTTTGAAAATCTGGTTGTAGCCGGAGAAGACGTCTATGAAGCTAAGCAGCTCGTGCCCAACGCTCTGGTTAACCAGCTAATCGGTTTGAGGTGGGGGATAGCTATCTTTAGGACAAGCTTTGTTGAGATCAGTGAAGTCCATGCACATCCTCCATTTATTACTTTCTTCACCAACACCACATTGGCCAACCATTCTAGGTATTGGACTTCTCGGATGAAACCAGTTCTCAGGAGCCGTTCGACTTCGTCGGCAGCCACCTTCTGCTGCTCAGGGTCGAGATGTCTCTTGTTTTGTGGTACGGGTTTAGTGTGCCTATTGATAGCCAGTTTGTGTCTTATCACCTCGGGGGGAACCCCTACCATGTCTTCGGGTCCCTAGGCAAACACATCAGCGTTTGCCCGCAAGACTTCCGTTAATGCTCCTCACAAGGGCTCCGCTAGGCTGGACCCTATCTTGATCGTCTTCTACCCTTCTCGATCAGTTAGTATCTCCTAGGGCTCTTCCACCAGCGTCGTCCTACCATTCTATTGCTTTCTCTAACTGGAAGCAGGCTTTTATAATAGTCAAGGCATCTTTTACACCCTTACCCTTGGTCGAGAGCAGGTAACGAGACCTAGCCTCTCGCTGGTTGTGAAAGTACCCTAGAGAGGGGTGAATAGAGTAATTTGCTAATATAATCTAATTTTGAATCCAAAATAAAAATTATAATGTAATGTCCTAGCAATATGATATATAATAAGATATGCAAGGATAAGCAAGAGAAAATAGGCGATATAAACAAGCACAAGATGTAAAGAGAGATAGTGTACAAATGACAATCACAAACACACGATATGATCATGGAGTTCGGTCAACCCTCAGCCTACATCTCTACTCCTCACCTCGAGGAGATCTCCACTAAATCTAAAATACTACACAATAACGGTTTTCAAGTTCACCGATAACTTTTACAACTCACACGATGTTAATCATGCAAACTACACTTCTCTAAGTGTTGGACTACCCGTGTTAACTACCTCAAGTGTTTGGAATTATAACCTCTTTCTAGGATTTACAACCAACTCACTTCTCTTGGTATTAACCCTGGTCTCTCTCAACCACTCCTCTAAGTATCCTTGTATACTATAACGTGTTTAACAATACGTTCGAATAAAGGATTTATTCTCCAAGACAAATGAGAACAAAATGTAAAGCTCTCTCAATGAAAAACACTCTCACAACCTGATTATACTAAATGTTAAATACTTAAGCTCAAATGGTTGTGTGTGTAAATAATGAGTAAAACAAAATCAAACTCAAATCAATCTAACATAAATATATGAGAATCAAAACATTAATTAGCTAGAAGATGAGTTTAGAAAAACTTCTCCAAAACAAAGAGAGTTAGAGATTTGAGGATGAACGCTTCAAAAATAAAATTGAGATCCTTCTCTTTATGAAACTCTTTTCACATAAATAAACACACTTAAACTTTATGAAAACTAAAAAACAAAGTGGCAAAACTCTCTTGTTATTGCATATCATAGAAACACTACAAGAAATTACATCTTTAACGAAGGGATTTCCCTTCGTTAAAGAGCTGAAAACCTTCGTTTTTGTATGCTAACAACGGGGAAAAAATCCCTTCGTCACCCGTCGTTGAAGCCCTCTTCGCTAAAGGGTCATGAAGGGATATACTACCCGTCATTATAGAGTCCATAACGACGGAACATATTATCGTCATTAATATTTACGACGGTAATTATCACCGTCATTACCATCAGTGACGGGGATATTTTCCCGTCGTTACCATCAGTGACGGGATATTTTCCCGTCATTATCATTAGTTACGAGGATATTTTCCCGTTGTTATCATTAGTTACGGGGATATTTTTCCATCGTTGAAGACTAACTAATGACGGTTGGATACCGTCGTAAAAGTCATCATAATGGGTAATTAGTAACCCATCAACGACGGTGCTTTCCCTTCGTTGATGAACAAAATATGGTTTATAAAACGGTCATTGTAGACTACAAATTTCTAATATACATTAATCATAATTTTTCAATTCATAGGTAACTATCATATTATTCTCAACCTCACACTAAGATTCACAACAAAAATATATTAAAAATACCTAATAATGAATAAGAGGGAAAATAAAAATTTCATTCATTAATAACATCAATAAATAAAACTTCACCATCCACAAAAATTCAATACTAATAACAAGAGTTAGTATAATTGTTCCAAAGAAAAATACATGAAACTATCTAAAACAAATTAAAATAAAAGTTTGGGGAAGACACATTCTTTTATCTCTAATCATCATCAAAAGAAGACTCGAGCTACCCCCCTCCTAATCTTGCATGAATAGCCTAAAATTTAAAAAAAATTTATATAATTAAGAAATATCAATTAAGCAAATATTATCTTATTAAGTAAAAATCATATTTGTTAGTGCAAATAGTCAATAATAAAAGTATATAAGAGATTTTACAAACAAATAATTACCTAGTCCTGCACATGTTCTCGAGTTTGAGGAGTTAATGAAGGTGATTGCCTAAAAAAGTTCTTGCATAGTTTTTACTTGTGACTCCAACTCAGACATCCTTTGTTGTTGTTGCTCCTGCTCATCTAAACGTTGTTGAAGCATCTGGTTCTTTCTCTTTTCTTCTATAACCCGTGCTTCCAGATCAGATTGACTAGGGAGCGGTCCTCTCAAATCTTTCAAAGTAGTCTCGCCACCAAATACAGTGATGTGACCATGAGATTGCTTCCCCCAGATTTTCTCAACTATCTTAATGTCAGAAATTGAAGGGTTTGCTTGTTTGACTTGAACAATTTCATCCTATAAAAATTAAATTCATATGTTAGTACTAAATAATGCATCATTATCAAACTTAAACACATATTCTACTTACATATTTATCTTGATCCCCAGTATCTAGTGTTTCATTAGCTTTCTTTCGAGTTTCATGAAACATTTTTGCCACATCAGGTGGATTTCCTGACTTACCACCCTTATTCAAATATTAAATAAAAATGAGCACAACATCAAACTAAAAAACAAAGTAGTTTTAAATAAATAGGAAATTAGTTTTGAATGTATACCAATTCCCATGCAATTTGTCTAAAGGGTTTGCTGCCCGTTTGGTGAAGCATCTTTCTTTTTCCTCTGTTAAGTGTATTTTGTTGGCTTGCTTTCTAAAGGCAAAGATGTTAACCTATATATGATGTCATTTAGAAACTATTTATTTATGCAATCATTGGTCAATGTGAAACTTATATAAAAACACCCTCACAATGTTGTCATTGGTGTAATGTATAAATCAAACATAGGCAATAAGGCATCATGCATGATTGCAAATAACATTAATTCACATGTCTTTATCCCAAGATCTTAAATAATTTGGTATGAAAATGCATGCACTCTACAACTGCAAAACTTATTTCACATGATTATGAATTTTATTTGTCTTACATAGCCCTCTAAGCTTCTAAGCTTTAGAATGAATTTTATTTGTCTTACATAGCATTTGGCTTTATTGTATCATTGATTATATTAGTTAAATATTAAAATATAGACTAATATAAGATATATTATATTAATTAATATAATTATTTATTATATTATATTATGCTTATTATATTATTTTAATAGTATACCATCTTTTGTATATTATATGATATGATATTACATCAATATATATCATGCTTTAAGTTAATATAATAGAATAATATAATATAATAAAATAACTTTATTATACTTTAACACTCTTATTATAATATATTAATTTAATTTAAAGTATAATAATATAATAAATAAAATGGCAAATTATTTATTATGTAATATTTTATATTTTTTTAATATATTTTATAATTTCCTATAATAATTAACTTTAATATAATAGTAATTTTATTATATTATATTAATTTGATATAATATATAGTAATCTAA
>BQKN01048572.1:0-11770 GCA_022839385.1 Asparagus kiusianus | reverse complement strand
TCACGGGTTGACTTTCGTCGCCACGTGTTGACTTTTGTCGCAACGCGCTGTCCGGCGTTGACCTAGGGTTACGCGTTGACCGGCGTCCACCTTAGGGTTTTGGAACCGCTTGGGTTAACTTTCGTCGTCACGGGTTGACTTTCGTCACCACGTGTTGACTTTTGACGCAACGCGCTGTCCGGCGTTGACCTAAGGTTACGCGTCGACCGGCGTCCACCTTAGGGTTTTGGAACCGCTTGGGTTGACTTTTGTCGTCACGTGTTGACCTTCGTCGTCACGTGTTGACTTTTGACGCAACGCGCTATCCGGCGTTGACCTAAGGTTACGCGTTGACCGGCGTCCACCTTAGGGTTTTGGGACCGCGTGGGTTGACTTTTGTCGTCACGTGTTGACTTTTGACGCAACGCGCTGTCCGGCGTTGACCTAAGGTTACGCGTTGACCGGCGTCCACCTTAGGGTTTTGGAACCGCTTGGGTTGACTTTCGTCGTCACGCGTTGACTTTCGTCGTCGCGTGTTGACTTTTGTCGCAACGCGCTGTCCGGCGTTGACCTAAGGTTCCGCGTTGACCGGCATCCACCTTAGGGTTTTGGAACCGCTTGGGTTGACTTTCGTCGTCACGCGTTGACTTTCATCGTCGCGTGTTGACTTTTGTCGCAACGCGCTGTCCGGCGTTGACCTAAGGTTACGCGTTGACCGGTGTCCACCTTAGGGTTTTGAAACCGCTTGGGTTGACCTTCGTTGACTTCCGTCGCCACGTGTTGACTTTTGTCGCAACGCGCTGTCCGGCGTTGACCTAAGGTTACGCGTTGACTGGCGTCCACCTTAGGGTTTTGAAACCGCTGAAAGTCAATTTGTGGAATTCGCCAACATACTCAACAATCGGCGAAGAATAGACATTTTCAGAATATCGGAGGATCGAAAAATCGTTCGGGGCGTCAAAACATCGCATAGGGGGTCAAAACCCGGGCAAACACCCCCTGGGTGCCTCGGCAAGGCCGAGACACCCTTGGGTGTCTCGGTTTTGCCGAGACACCCCTAGGGGTGTCTTAGTTCACCCGTGGTCCCCTCCCTCTTGTTTTGTCTTATTCCTCCTTTGTCTTTTGTTTATGGTCCCCTCCATTTGAATTACCCCTTTTCACACTTGAATTTTCAAGAGAGAGGTTTATGGTCCCCCCCATTTGAATTACCCCTTTTCACACTTGAATTTTCAAGAGAGAGGTTTTCTCCTCTTCTTCTTCCTCCAAGTTCCCCTCCATTGATTTTTTCTTCAAGAACCCATCAATCCCTTGAGAAATTTTGGATTTTTTGGCGGGTACCCATTTGCCGAATTTTGGAGGGCTTATTTGCAAAATAGGACTGAAATTCGTGGGGGTATTTTGTGCAAAAAAATGGCCGAAACTTTGGGGGGCCTATTTGCAAAATTCGTGGGAGCCTTGTGCGAAGATGGCACTGAAATTTTGGGGTTTTGATTTGTGCCCATTTGATGAAGGATTGTGGGGGTGTTTTATGCAAAAGGGTTAAAGAATCGTTTGGGGGGTTTATTTGCAAAACAGTCCCTAAAAGTTTTTTAAAGGGGCTTATTTGCAAAGAGGCCACGAATTTGGGGCTGAAATCCCAAGATCTAGACCACGAACTTATAACCCGAAATTTGTGGAGGGGTTGTAGGACCAATCTGTAAAAGCTGATTCATCTGCATATGTGGATCCCATTCTGAAGTTGTTGGATGCTCGAGTCACGAGACCAACTAATGGAGCTGGTGCGTCAATGACTCGCATTTATAGAATTTTTGGCAAATTCTCAGCCATCAACGGGTTTGATGAGCCTCTACCGACTACCGTTTGAGTCGGGCTAGCATGCGGATTGTTTCAGTCCGTTCCGCATGTGACGTCGTGCTAAAAGAGTTAACTCTTTTAGTGCTACGATATTGAATACGTAGACTTCGTCTTTCTCACGGGAATAGACTACCCGGCAACGCGTGTTAGGCGTTGATTTATCCCTACTTAGGCTTCGGGATCAAATTCCCCGTACATGTGAAGCACGGATTATGGCGTTATTAATAACGACCTACCACAATGTGGAATATGTGGGCTTGTCCTTTTTAACGGTCAAGGACTAACCGGCAACGCGTGTTAGGCGCTGACTCATCCCTTCTTAGGCTTCGGGATAAAATTCCCCAGACTTGGGATTCTGGTGTCTTTTCTCAATCGGTGAAAGACTAAACCGTCCAATGGAAGAGGAAGAATTTTATATTCTATCTCCCAATGGAAAGGAAACTTGAGGTGGGACCCCCACCCCCAGCATCCGAAAGAACGAAACTAGGAGTGAAAACTCTACTCCGAGAATCGAAAGGCTGAGAGAGGAAGAATTTTATATTCTATCTCCCAGTGCTGAAGAGGAAGAATTTTATATTCTATCTTCAATTGCAAAGGAGACTCGGGGTGGGATCTCCACCCCCAGAATCCAGCAAGGTGAAACTAAGAGTGGGATCTCCACTCCGAGAATCGGAAGAGATTCAAGCAACCCTAACTTTTATAGGTTTGATTACTTGATTTGTGGACCTCTCGTTCATTGAAGGAATCGAGAGGGGATTTTGATTGTGGTAAATGATGAATTATCCACCCCCAGCTTTTCTTTGTAAAACTGGGTGTATCATTGAATTAGATGCACGATCGGGTTATCCTTAAGAATACCACGCATGGCATTCTTCTAGGAACTTCCCGTGGAAGGGAGGAAATAGTTTAGACTCATAAACCTATTGGAGTATCAGGGAGCAGTTTAACCTTTTATACCGGTCGGAGGATTGAGAAGCAGTTTATACTCGTATACTCTTCGGAGTCTGGGAGCAGTTTATACTCTTATACCGGTCGGAGTTGGGGATACAGTTTATACTCATGCACCCACTGGAGTTGTGCCGTTCTTGACTGGCTTACCCTAGCGTTATAACGCCGGCCTCCACCAAGGTCTGGATGCTATCCTTGAGTGTAAAGCACACCTTGGTTGGGTGATGGATCCTCCTGTGGTATGCGCAGTACTTCGGATCCGCAACATCGTTAGCTTCCTCCTGATTCACAATCGGTGGGAGCTTGATCTTGTTATTGTCAAGGAGGGATTTAAAGATGGCTGGAATATCTTCGTCCTTGAAGGAGTACTCTTTTTGAGGCCTCTGATCCGGAGTCTTCTGCTGTCTCCAGGGTTGTTGTTGCGACGTCTGATTAGCAGCCGCTGCAGGTGCTTCACCCCCATCACGAGAGGCGAAGTTCGAGTTTGGAGAATTAGCCACTGGTTGGCTCCTCTCGGCCTTCTTCCTTTTGAGGAATCGCTCAGCTTGCTCTCCTCGGGCCCTCAAATCCTTCCAAGTGTCGGACGGCTCTATTCCCATAACATCCAAGATGTTAATGGATAAGTTGTTATGATAAGTCTGCAAGATGAACTCCTCTGTGATGGGATCCTTGCAGTTCATCGCCTTGTTGCGGAAGCGTTTGATGAAGGTATCCACCGACTCTCCGTTCTTTTGTTTCTCATCGAAGAGTGTCCTAATGTATATCTCGTCGTCGTCATCAAAGAAATGAGTGAGGAACATGCTCTCCAAGTCCTCCCAACTGTTGATACTTCCAAATTTAAGACGGCGATACCAATCGAAGGCAGCTCCGCGAAGAGTGCCGACGAATGACCGAACCATCAAGGGTTCATTGCCAGAGATCATGCCCAAGTGGGACTTGAAGTAGATCAGATGTTGAGTGGGCGAGCCCCTTCCGTCGAACGGCGTGAAGTTGATCAGGTTGAACTTCGCCGGATACGGGATCGAGTCCCACTCTTTCGGGTAAGGACACGGAATACCCGTCTTCTTCACCTCTCGAGCAAACATCAGGGCGTTGATTTTGCTCTCGAGATCTTTCATTTTCTCATCCCCGCTTGTATCGGGGCTTGGAGAGATTGAAAGAGGGATAACGGGGCCACCCCCTGTATTGTCATTATTGGAAGGACCACTCCCAGCGTTTTGGTTAATTGGAGGGTTCTCAGCATTGAGAGGTTCATCCACATCTGAATCGCTACCTGCTTGGTTAGCATGGTTACGACGGCTGGATTCACCGAGCTGATTAGATAGAGCGCGAATTTGTTGGTTGTGCTCTTCCTTCATCCGTAACATAGCCGTTTCCATCTCGATTTTGAATGCCTCTTTCTGCTTAGCCAGGGCCTCTTCAAGTATCTTAGTTACTTGTTCGGAGCTGATCATAAGCGATGCATAAGGTTGCCCCGCGCTCGATGCCGTGTCATCGGACGCGACAGCTGAGCAAGAGTCTGAATCAGTATCCGACGTCTCTTCTTCTAGAGAAAGCCCTTTTGGTACCCTTCGGTAGTCCTTCCGGCTAATGGCTCCCGACCGCAACCGCGTCATGCATCGGGATATCTCGGCAAGCTGATCCAGGTTGAAGGGTTGCGTTGATCTCGCTCTGCCGGTCATATTAGCCGACACCCTTAGATATTCGTCTTCTTGGCGGACGAACTTCTTCTTGTGGGAACGCCTCGGTGTGGAAATTCTCTCGAACACCGAAACTCTCCTTGGTGTTTGGGCACAACAGCATCCCGACAGCACCGCCTTGATGATATTGGCGCACGGGCAGTGAGACTCCATATCCTGCACATATTTCTTATGAAATTTTTCCATACCCCCAGCTTTATAGTACAACTCATCAGTTGGATAACTGGAGCAGCCTATAGAGTGTTGGCATGTGTTCCCCGGTATAACACCATCCTCATCAGATGAGTATGGTTTTCTTTGGGGATGGGATGCTTTGTTAGCTTTTTCAAAAGTGGCCCGTTCAATTTTACGCTTTTGTGAGCGTAGAAACTGAACGGGCTCTTGTGCTTCGACCCGCAACTCAATGCGGTCAGTGCTAGGGGCTTTCCCTTTATCATCTTTCCTGGGGGGATTGATTCGACCCCCAGTCTGATTTACAATTTGGGGACCTTTCAATGGTCCCAGTCTTTCCTTGATGGGTACTCTACCTCGATTCACCGGTAAGGGACCGAGGCGACCCTTCAAAGGAACCCTGGGTTTTGAATGATCCCCTTTGTTACCTGGCTCCGTTAAAGGCACCGGATCTGGTTTTGAAGAAGCTTGGGCAGCGACTTCACACCCTTGTGTTTGAGGCGCTGGTTTTGGCTTTGGCAACCACACCCACTTGCTTGTAGACGGCTTTGTGGCTGCCTCTTCTTTCTGCATCTCCTCCGCCTTCTTTAGGAGAAGTCGGGCTTGTGTGAGCAATACCCGCCTCTTCTTGATTCGCTCCTCAAGGGTGGAGCGATTCCTCTTCACGCGAATCCACTCGTTCGCTTCAGTTTCGGAGGAGGAGTTGGTGGTTTGCCGTTGTTGCTCCTGGCGGTACCTGGACTTTAGATCCTCATTGTAGTGGATCCCGTCCGTTGCTTCAGTGGCTTTGGCTTGTTGTAGAGCAAGGCGTTAACGCCGTCTTTGGCGGGCCCTCTTGGACAGAACCGGAGTTGCATCATCCGTCGCCTTTGAGGTTGATGACGCGGGAACGTTGCACGGTGCAAAGGCAGCGACGGCAACGGGCTCTTGGATCTTGGAGCTGGAAGTCCCACGAACGTTCTTGGAAGAGGATGTCTTCTTGCGCCGGTTCGGGGATGCGGATCTGGAGGAGGAGGAAGAGAGGTACTCTTCGAACTTCTGCTGATCGAACTCGTATTCGATCTCTTCATTCACCCGGATCTTGAAGGCCGGTTGCGTCACGACGATCTCGGCGGCGAGATCGTTGCCTCCCACTGTGGTCGCCAACTTGTTTTCGGGAAAAGTTGCTGTTTTCATTGCTCTTGTTTGAGATCTGTTACAACTTCAATTGTTACAACAGAATAAAATGAAAACAAATGATTTACAACTTTAGCGAAAATAAACACGAGATCCCGGTTTGGTTCGGTCTCGCTTGCGTGGGTCTTTGGCCTGTGACGGGGATGTTGATATCCGTGGACCGCCGACTCTTCAAGATCCTTTCCGGAAAAATCCGGCAGAGTTTCGTCTATCCGCGAAGGGATATAGAAACAGAACTTCGTCGATCCGCGTGAGATCTCAGAAGTTTAAAGCTTATATCTCGGCTAAAACGAGACACTAGCTCTTCTTAGTGTCACCTGCGAAGGGTAACACCAAGGAAAAGAAAGGGGGAATGAAGGGATTTGATGAAGGACTCTCACTCCTCGATCCGGCAGGGCTTCGCCGCTCTCTTTGAAAACTCCGACTCCTTACTCCGGCAGGGCTTCGCCGCTCCTCTCTGAAATTTCAGATCTCAAAGGCTAAAGCTCAAGATCTAAAATTTCTCTCCCAAAACCAAGGCCAAGAGAATGGAGACCCAAGGGGTCTATTTATAGGCACAAGAGGAGGCCTAGGGGCTGCCCATAAAGCGTTTCGCCGTAAAAGCATTTCGTCGTAAAAGCGTTTCGCCGTAAAAACATTTCGTCGTAAAAGCGTTTCGCCGTGTAACAACCTTAGAGACACCCCAAAAAGCGTTTCGCCGTAAAAGCATTTCGTCGTAAAAGCGTTTCGCCGTGTAACAACCTTGGAGACACCCCAAAAAGCGTTTCGCCGTAAAAGCATTTCGTCGTAAAAGCGTTTCGCCGTGTAACAACCTTGGAGACACCCCAAAAAGCATTTCGCCGTAAAAAGGAGGCCAAGAGAATGGGGGGGACCAAAGCACATGGACACCCCCCTTAGGGTGTCTCGGCTATGGCCGAGACACCCCTTGGGGGTGTCTCGGCCTGGCCGAGACACCTGGGGTGTCTTGGCTTTGCCAAGACACCCCTCGGGTGTTTCGAGCCTGCCGAGATGCCCCGGGTGCCTCGGTTCAGTCCGAGACTGTCCGCCGTTGTCCCGCCGTTGACTCCTTGTTGACTTTTCGTCCGAACTCGGATTTGATTGATTTCGGATGCGTTGAAATTCAGGCGAATAGCTCTGTTGATCCCAATGGTTGGATTATCAGTGGGATGATCGGGACACGGTAGGCGTTGGTCCAATTGAGGTGATCGCGGGGTTTTCGGTCAATCCATATCCCCGTGATTCTGAAATTCTGTCGGCTCACGTAGTTCGTCGGTTCGCTTCAGGCACTTACCGACGTCATTTGAACTCTTGTGAACCGGGTAGTGACGTTCAATCGTCGCTCGTTAACACTGAGCTGTGAGTGGGGACCTATCGGCAATTTTCGATGCCTACACCCAAAGCGGCCTTCTAGGTGTCCACCTCCTCTCAGAGCTTGAAATAGCATTCTCGTGTATGCACGAACTGAACGTACAATTCATGCTCTACTATAGCTCCCCTAAGAAATTAGCTCTTAAGGGTTTTGGTGGAGGCTGAAGTTCAGCATCTCAGTGAGAATATCATCATTGTAGGATAGTAAAAACTGCTCCAATGCCCTGGGTTGGGTGACCCTAGACTCCAGAACCGACCCCTCTTGTCGAGCAAACTCTCAGGAAAGAATCGGTTCTCCTTCAATGGCTTCTTGTCATACTGAGGCCGAGCTTCCGCTGATCCTATCAACAGTGTCCTCAACTTCTCCCTACTTGGCTTGAGGAAACTCATTAATGTGATGGGGGAAGGGGTACTCTAAACTTGCCTCCTGCCTCGCCTAGAAAAATAGGGAACTTAGTAGTTGCCTCCTAGGCAATAGGGCCTCTTCAAAGACCGACTCGGCGGTCATAGTAGATGTCATTGCCTCCTCCTCAATTTGTGCCATAACCCCCTTCAAGATCAACTGCAAGAATATCATCGCCAGCATCCCGACCTGGGGACTCGTCGTCTAAAATAATGACGTCAGATGAGGCACTCCAAGGAGTCTCCTAGGTCAGGAGAGTAGAAACCTCACCCACTAACCAGAGAGCTGCTTCACTCACTTGTTGGGACGGGGTCTCATGCAATTGTCAGGTCACCACCTCTTCCCCTTGATTAAGAAAGGGTATGCTTGCCTCCGCTTCAATCCCTATTGATAATCGTATTTTATTATAATTTTATACCATCATTGTCTATTTTTAATGAATAAATATACCACTAATAATTATTTTTATCTTTAATTACAGGTTAATGAAGAATAAAGCCTAAAAATCTCATCTCTTAACAAAAGCTCATGAATTAAATGAAGAACACAAGCAAGAGACAAAAATCTCAAGCCCAGAATCAAGCCGAGTAGCTTGTAGAAGCCAACGAAAATAAAAAAAATCAAATATGAAAATAAAATATATTCAAGATGGTTGGCCGCAAAGAAACGACAATATCTTTTAATCCGGAAAGTGAAATTTAACATATAATATATGAAAATCGCCTATCTCGACGAGACGAAGCCATCTGTACAGGCAAATGTTTGATTGAACATCATTGTCAACATCGATGTTGGCATCGATACCGGCATCGATGCTGGTATCGGTGGCTACGAATCAGTTACAGATCAATGGCTAATTTTTGATGGTTTTGGATAATAATTCAATCCAAGGGCTCTCATTAATTGATGTTTACTATAAATAGGGGTAGAGAGTGAGGGGTTAGGGGTGTGAAAATTTTTGTAACTCCATTTGGAGAGGAGGGCCACACTTAATTGATAAGGCCTTCCAAATTTGTAACTTTTGTTACAATTAATAAAATAATTTTTTTACCACTTTAAATATTTTTTTTCTTTGTTGGATGATGAAGATGGAGATGAAGAATTATTTGGTGGTTTGCATTTTTTATTTTTCTCTTTTATTTCTTTTTTATTACTTATTAGTTTAGATTTATTTCTATGCTTGTAGGGAGATTTTATTTTCTTGTTAAATAGCCAAGAGGTTAGAACCCTCTTGCCTTAGATTTATTTCATGCTTATATGTTATATTTACTTTCTTGCATTTAATTTTTGTAATTTATTTTCTTGCATTTAATTTTTGTAATTTATTTTGTAGTTTAGATTTTATAATTTATTTTGTAGTTAGATTTTAATTTCTTACACTATTCACCTTGAGGCTAGAATCCTCTTAGTTTATTTTTTCTTTTTGTTTATTTTTATTTTCTTTGATTCTTCTTTAGGCTAGAACCCTCTAGGGAATCACCATTTTCTAAGAAGTGGTTCAATTTCAGATTACCCATATCTTTAATTGAATCCACCATCTTTACTTTCTTAAATTTTATTTTTCATTCTTGATTTTTATTTGTTTCTTGATTTTTCCTTCTTGCCTTGTTGATCACATGTATTTTTTTATCACTTCCACTCTCAAATATATTCTATTACACAATCATTTTCATTCTCTCCATATCTCCACAATCACACTTATTCTTCACTCCTATTTGTCACACACACAACATAATAACCGATTTATATTTTCTCCTACAAAACACCTTTCTCGTGGGATCGATAACTTTTTATACTATAACTTGACATGGTTGTGCACTTACAATATTTTTGATACATGTTTATACCGCATCAAGTTTTTGGCGTCGTTACCGGGGAAGGTGCTTGAGTAGGATTTTTTATTATTTTAGTTTTTTAACTTGTGTGTTTCTTGTGAAAGAACTACTTGGAGATTAAAGATCAAGAATTGAAGATTAAGGAATTGGAAATTCGCTTGTGGTAAGTCTTCTTCCTAATATTTTTAATTCTACACCTTTAGTTAGTTTCTCACAATTAGTGACAATTAGGATCTTAAAAAAAGATTTTATTTTCGTGACCATAATAAAATTCACCCTCTACTTTGATATTTACTAACAAGATAATAAATTCAAACAATTTTTCCCCTTCTCATTTGTTTGATTGTTAACCCTAATTAAAAAAAGATTTTATTTTTACCATCCTTTTTAGTCGCTTTTAATTCCTAGGTTTGCTTTTCATATAGTTAGTAGCTATTCACCAAAGTGATTTTGAGCATCTTGATTTAGCACACACTTGAAAATATTCTTAAGGGCAAAACCCCCTAATCAAGATAAGGTGAGGGATTTCATCATCCTTTACTTAGCCTAAAAATCACTAATTCCCTACTACACAATAAAAGCCTAATAAAACTTATTAGACGTTGATCCTAAGGACTCGAGCTCAATAAGGAACAAGAAATCCCTAAGTGAACCGGTTCAAGTTTTCTTGGATTAGTTGGTGTCTAAAGCAAGATTTAGGGGTTACGTAAACCGTTCTGTAAGAAACGAGGTACTTAATTGATCTCTGATCACCCTCTAGTACTATCCTTATCTAGCTAACTACCCGGGTAAAACTTTAATCTTTTCACTTTAGGAGTTTTTAGTTAGGAGCTGGACTAGTTGAGTTATATTTGTTTTATTTAGGTTTTTCCTTTTTCTTCTTATAAAAAACTAACTTTTGTTTTATCTCAAAAAAAGGATATAAAAAGAAATTGTTTTGGGTGCATGCAAAACGCGGATTAGGGATAATACACATCGACAAATTCATTTTGAACAAATTAAAGAAATGACTAATCCACATGTTCTCCAAGATTTATGTTATCCCAAGAGGATTGAAATTTCCAATGAAGCTCGGGAGTTTGTAGAGAACTCATCTCAGTATTCGGTGAATGATCCATTTTTCCAACCTGGGTTTACAACGCAGGTTGGAAAAATTATGTAAACATTGCATGGAATCAGGGAAACCACTCCAGAACTCAAGACTTCACTCCCTCTTCGACCCAACATTCTTCTAGGAGAAACACAGTTCCTTTCAATTCTTATCCACAATTTCAACAACCCAATCTATCACATCAAAATCAGTCTCCTCATCATCAAGTTGTAACTCACACTCCTCTTGATACAGATCATCATGAACGTCTCAATATTTTGGAAAAAGGTTTTGAAGTCATAATTAAGGCCTCCACACTAGCCACAGATATGTTAACTCAAACATCCTACATGATGAACTCCTTTATGCAATCAACCAAACTCATACTTAACTCTAACACTCAAGCCATAGCTAGATTAGAAACCCACATTGATCGACTAGCTAGTGCCATAAGTAAAGGAGAGGAAGGAGAAATTCAGAGTTAACCCGTGGTCAATCCTAAGGACACTCAAATGAATGCACTACAGTCAGGAAAACATGTCGATAATCAGGAAAGAACACCTTTAAGCCAAATTCTTGTTCTAATTCATTCTCCTTCTGATAACTCAATTCAGGAAAGACCAGAGGAGGAAGAAGAAGAGTCAGATCCAAGTTTTGAGGAAATTTTTGGTGAGGAGCTAAAAATATTAAGAGAAGCAGATTAGGTTTGTTAAAATAAAAAAACTGTGTTAAACAATTGCTGCTTTGAACTGAATTTTGAAAAACTCTTTCTTGATGAACTAAGATTTTTTGGAAAATAAACAACAATCAAATTTTTACACCTCAGCCCTGAATCTTAGGGTTGAGGAAAGTATTAAAGAAAAATTGATTGTTAGAAAACAAATATTCATAAATCAATAATCTAAGTTCAAAACACATGACACCAATAATACCTACCTTCCATTGCCACAAGAATTATTGAATACCCCGGTAAGCTTAGAATTTTAGCATAATGTTGATTATATTATTTTGAATTTGTTTAAAATCTGGGGAATAATTTTTAGTAATAAGGTAAGATTCAATATAGAACACGAGCTCTTCATGTTGAATATTTCATTCTACATTGTTTATTTTGTTTATTTTAGCATAATAAAATCTTCTCTTATTTTAGAGTTTCTTGTTCAGTTTTGTAAAAAGAAAATAGAAAAAAATCAAAAAAAAAGAAAGAAAAAAATTGAAAAAAAAGAAAAAGAAAAGAAATATATAT